>VZSC01002015.1:165738-176226 GCA_013398225.1 Steatornis caripensis
TGTATGTGATATATAGTATATCATATATCATATGTATGTTTATTTTATATTTTAAAGGCATATATTATGTATTATATATCATTATATATAAAATTTTATAGTATGCAATATTGATATACCTAAACGTATATTTTATTTATTTGCAAGATTTATGTTTTATTTCGAAATTGGGAAAATATGTATTTGTGCATGGTTTCTCCTCAGCTTAGATATTCTACAGTGAAGTGACATGGCACAAAATCTGTTTGCACATTATAGCAATTAAAAATGGTGCAATATTGTTGCTTCCTTTATGCAAATAAGAAATGAAATAGCCTTGAGATGATTTAGATACACCCATAAATCAGACAAACCAAACAAAGTAAACTTTGCTTTCCACAGATGTGACAGCCAGATGTGGCTCTGCTTTTTATTTCATAGCTGTAATCTGTACTGGATTTAAGTTATTTCCTGAAAAATGAGGCATGCACTCTAAGCTGAAACATCACTAGTAGCTGTAGATCAGTACTTGTTTTTTACAGGGATCATTTCTCTGTTTGGGCTCCTTTTCTCTAGGGAAGAGGTGGAATAGAAATTGTTCTTTCAGGGCTTTTTCTTAAGAGTTCTTAAGAGAGGCCAGCAGATTTCATGGCATTCAGATAGTGAGATCATCCTTTATATTTCTGTTTGTTTAAAAGATTCATTTGAATTATTAAATAGTTTCTGGCAACAGGCACAAAATGTTTTCCTTTCTTTCTATACCACACTAATTTATTGTTCTTTTAAGCCCTAACTAATATATCCCGGGATGATTATGTTTTAGTGTAGAGAAAGTATACTATTAGCAGGCTCCTTTGGTGAAACAGAAAACATTCATGGGGTTTAGTATTCATGTTTTCACTCTATACAGTTGATAATACCTTCTCTAGAATCAAGAGACCAAGCTTTGTCCTTGGCATGCTCACCCTTACAATTAAAGGTAATGGGTAAAATTTTGTCCTCAATTATGTGAGCATGATCTCCAACAACTTCATGCTAATTTTTACAAAAATTACGGTGATGCTTTCACAGTCAAAACAGTAGGCAAACACCTTCTACTTGCAGATGGATGAGGCAGAAAGATGATCTTAGGATACATCTACTTTGTGCATCTACTTTGTCTAGGCTTTCCTATTCAGCCACTTTCTGTGAGCTTTTCCTCTATCCAGACACTGCATTTCCTGGATTGCCTGGCAGTTACCAGGCAGTCCTCACCTCTGAACCTCCCAGCTCTGTCTTGCTGTACAGTCGTGTGTTCTGAGTCAATGGGTAAATAGTTGTATCAAACTGGATCCTCTTCATTAGGGGTTAAGCACTCTGGAGAACCTCTCTCTTCTGACAGCACACGATCAGCTTCATGGAGTTGACTGTGAAAATATTTGGTTTAGTCCTTTTTCTTGTATATGGCATATTCTAAACAAAAGGTCTGCTTGGTACTATGTTTGTAGATTTTCAAGGCTTGCTGCAACTGTAGCTAATACAAGTTGTATAGGCTTGTCAGCATTGATTCCTCTTAGAGGTTTATGACTCCTAGTAATTTATATGGAAGCTTTTTGTTAGTGTAGGGATAGGATCAGTTCTCTTTGCCCCTTTATAGATACATATTCTTGGGAGAAAACACAGTAACGCTATTAGTCAGACCAAGAATACAAAGAGGTATGATGTTCGTACTTCATCAGAAAGCAACCTGGGCATAAAGTGTGATTGTCCAGTTGTCTTCGTGTCCTCAGTGCTCAGACTACCTGGCAGTGATTTGTGGCATGGTCATAGACTAAAAACTGATCACTTTATTGAAGCTTCTTTAGTTGAATGGCAGTATTTAGGATATTAAACTTACTTTAAGGGTCAAGATACTTCCAGGTAGACTTCTTTCCTGGTTTTTTGTTCTGGTTTGGTTTTTTTCATTTCATCATTTGATGAACCTTGAGGCTGGGCAGATATTTATGTCATCTATACTTCATATTTAACATTTGTTACGTATTCTTACCTTGTGCAGCGTGAGTATCTCCTGCTAATCTGGAAAAGAGCATAAAAATAGGCAGATGTAATTCACTTATTCAGGCCGGCAGGACGTGAGTGAGTAAAGCAATGTTGGCATGGTGTAATGATTCAGCGTTAACTTAAAATCAGTCTTAGAGAGTTAGCAAAAATACAGCTGGAGACTTCCTTTACAATAGCCCTGCCTAGTATTACTGCTTTGCATTTCAGTCCATCACTTTTGCATTCACTTCCACTATAATGACCAATCCTCTTAGTTCATCATTTCATAAATCAAAATTTCAAAACTTTTTAATATATTTCAACACCAAAAATTCAGGATTTTTTTTACAAATTGCAGTTCTGGATGCCACTGAATATTTTGATCTTGGGTTTATGCTCAAAATACAGAGTTTCAAAACACAGACTTCAGAGAAAGATCCAACTGGCTAGAGAAAGGTGCACTTTAAGTACAGAGTGTGGTTGGTTTAAGTTACAGTATTTTTGAGAAAGACTACATGAGCCCTCTGTAGATGTCTTTATAATGAGCTTCCACATTCATTTTAAGAAATCAGTATGATGGGCTGCTTGCAGATTATAATGTAATTCTGTAATACAAATTAGATCAGCTTTGAATGTCTTTGAAATGTAGTGTGTTAAAAATGGTATGTACAGGTTAAAAGATACAGATTCAGAACACCGGGATTTACATGAAATTATCACACATGCTTTGATAGAGTCCTAGACTGATTCAAAAGAGCAAGTTTCATATGAAGCTGTCTCATTTTCTTTGATAGCCACCTTGATCTTTATGCAGTCATCTATTAATTATATTACAGATAAGGTAAATAAAAGTGTTGAAATATTGAGATCACAGCCTCCTTTTTTCTTGTGAAGACTAAAGGTATGCTTCTATGAAGTCAGTGAGCAACGGGGGATGATAAAGGTATTCTTTAGCTGTCAGACAGTATTTATTTTGACACGTGACTGAAAGAGCTAGAGTTCAATAGCTAAGAGCAAAATTGAAAGGGTAAAACTTACACATGATCTAGACCAAAGTTGCTATAAGACAGTCTACAGATTTTCCAGGGCCAATGCACTGGATAACCCTATGAAGGTTTTCCTGGTGGAATTATATTTCATTTAGCTCTCAAAAGACTGTGCTGTGAGCCCAGTCCTGCAATGTGCTGATCACACCGTACAACTGCCATTAGCATGACTACACATTCAAGCTTGTTTCTTCTTAGGTTTGGCCTCTCTGATTTCCTTACACAAGCGGCTTGTAGGCTTTAACCCTGTTAGTTCTATGAGCCCAGAGAGGTTATTACAGACTAAACATAGGAAATTTGCTTATTTTATCAGCATTTGGGATTTAGCAGTGTGGGTTTTGAATGTAGCAATTTTTCAACTTTTTTTTTTAGAAGCAGCAACACTTGGCTAATAAACTACAGTGTCACGGTTACACAGTTGTAGCTGCAGAGTACTCTGTCTCAAGAAATTGGCTTATCTGCTTACTTTTTAATTCAGAACTTTCCAAAAGCAAAGTCCTTTGCTTTCACTAAGCCTAAATAGAAAGGTCTAAAGTATAAAAGGTATTTATCTCAGTAGTGACGGAATTTTCGTCACAACTAAATGCACTTAGTCACTTTACCCAATCAAATCAGGGGTGTATCTGCTAGAACAACAGCTTTATTTAAACAAACATAGAAGTCCCTACACAAGGCCATCTCTTAGTGCAATAGGTTTAACTCAATTCAGTGCCCATACAGACACTGGCATTGTGAGAAGATGACTACAGAAGTCTTCTTTCTGGGTTTTTTTTTTTCCCCCTTAGGAGGTAGTCACATATATTTAAATTTGAATCTAATATCGACATTGCTTTGTATAGCTTGCTGTGAGATCATCAAAAGTTAACACCTCCACTGACATGTTAAAAATGCAAACCAGCAATCTAATAAAAGTTCGTTAATGGTGTATTTCTCCTTTAAGAGAGTCCTTTTCTAGTTCTGTATGCTTCAGTCATAGTCTTTAAAGGGTTTATTTTACAAACATGCATATCATTCCTACCACCATTGACGATATTTATGCCATAAATGTATGAAGAGGGAAAACAGTCCTTGTGCTTTTAAAAGTAGTTTATATAAATATTGCAATAATAAAACTATTCAGAACCCTGTCCAATATTTTTCTGTACTAAAGTTCTTTTGTAAACTCACTTTGTAGTCAAGACAGATGAGGTTTTTGTAAGTTTATTTTTCTCAAACCAAGGAATGCAATTAGGTGGCTTTTATCTAAAACATAAATCTGCTGACTTGCTGTTAAAGTTTTGGAAAATGAGGAAGTAGGCAATGGTTACAGCAAGAATTGCCTAGATTGCAATTGTATAGGTGCTTATTCCTAATTTTGCCTTTTCCTCTATAGAGTCATTATACAGGAACACTGTGTAAAGCTTACAGTGGCTATACGCAAGCAGAAGAGAGCATGGAGAATGGAAGGGAAGAAAGATGGACCCAAATACACTACAGAAAAATATATAGAAAGCTATAAAAACATTGTTCTTCTTATAGGATGACCAGGTAGCATCTTCTGCTAGAGAGGTTTTCATCAAAGCCAGTGTGATGATTTGTATGTGAAGATAATCTTTGGTATAAGACAAAGAGTAGTATCATCTGTGCTTGGAAAAAAAAGTATTATAATGTAGCAATGTAATAAGGGAGATAATTCGATACATATGTATGTTTTCCATAAAACAGGACTGGAGTATGGCCAACTAAAGATGAGCTGTTTGGCCTGTGAGAAAATAACTTCAACAGGTTTCCATTCATAAGCTCAATTTACTGTAAAATACATCTTCTAGTGGGTATGAACACCCATGGCTGTCCTGGCCTTTGGGTGATTTCTGTAAAATTGTCAAAACTGAAAAGTGATGTGGACTTCACATTTTGCTTGACATTTTTGAAAACTACACCGTGAGCTACATATCAGACCACAGAAGATACACTTATATGGACAGCTAAAACATATCCAGGACCTTGCTATGCAAATTTACCCTTTTTGGTTTGGGTTTGTTTGGGGTTTTCTTAAATAAACTTTCTGAGGGGGGAAAAAGCAAAAACAAAAATACAAAAAACCCCACCAAAAACAACTGTCATAAATCCCAGAGTATGCCAATACGAATACTTAAATTTTCAGACACTTAGGTGTAGCAGAAAAGTAACATATTCTGTCTTTTAATTGAGTATGTCTACTGAGCAATTCTTTAAATCATGAATTCCTTTTCTCTTCCCCTCCAGATTAATGCGTATATACATTATTTTCCAGATGGACTTCTCAACTGCTGTTTGGGGGCCGGAGTGTTGTGGGTTGTTGTTGATTTAATGGTTTGATTTGTGCCTTTTTAGTTGGTTAAAAAAAAAGCATCTCTAAGTCATTTACAGAAGTATCAAATTCAGGTGCAAAGACTTTCCAGATTATCTCCAAATAGTTCTGGATTGCCTGACATAGACCAACAGCTCACACTACAACAGCCATGGTATGGTCTAAGAAAAACACAATCCACAAACTAGCTAGGGACACAGGAGTTGTAGCCACAAATATCTTTTGATGTTCTAAATTGATCCTTGCCCTCTCTGCAGCTGTGAGAGCAGGCATCGGCATGCTACTTGCTGATCTGCATGGGTACAAAACTTGTGATAACACCATAAGAGTCATTAGAGAGGGGCTGACACCAGGCGACCTCTTCTAGGCAGGAAAACAATTTTCAGGTAGAGTATGGGCCTTCAGGGGCAAGTACCTGGTGAGCAGCAGGGTGATTTTTTTTTGTTTGCTTGTTCATAGTTTTTTACTTCAGTACTCCTTTTCCATCTTCTCCAACCAGTTCTTTCATCTCCTATGGCCTATACGGAAAAATAAACAAAATTCACTGATTTTGTTTGGATTGACTGTCTGCACCCTTAGATGTAGAATACTGAAGGATTTGTGAGCTTTCATAAAGAGGTTTTATCTTTACAATAGTTTTCATTCAATATGCATCATTTATTCTATGTAAAATGCAGGTCTATCACACATGAATACACTACAGAACACATTTTTAAAGATAAGCTAAGTTACATTTTTCCACTTGCTTAAAAACCGTGTGCCTTTGTTTGAAAATCAAAATAGGTGTTTCCTTGTAGGAAAAAGCTATATCCCCAGGATTAAAAGACATAGCAAGATACAATATCTAAGATCAGTTGAGGAATTCTGAGACAACGTTGTATTAACAAATTATTAGAAGACTTTGACTTATCAAACATTTTGAAAGGCCACTCACCTTATGATAACAAAGGCTGACACTTCAGATCCCAGCTTCCTCTTCCAGATACTAAGCATCTGACAAAACTCAGCAGTATAGCACACCAGAGAGTACTCAACAGATGTCTGTAACTGGCATCCTCAGATCAAGCTTCATCTACTTCTTAGCATACCCTATTCCAAAGCTATAATGTTTGTATTTATGTATGGTGTGTACCGTTTCTATACATGCTTTTCATGTAAAAGTAAGCTTCAAAAGGAATTTAAATCCATCTCACGATGCATATATATCCGTAGTTCACAAAAAAGACAGAAAACCAACAGTCATACCATCCTTTATGCTAAATCTACAGAATACCCACCTAACACAAAAGAAAGAACATTTTTGCAGCAAGTATATGTACATTTAGTGCTTATTAGAGGGTAGAAATAATACACAGAACCATCCCTAATAATTATGTTGGGTTTACAGTATTTCATTCTTGTCCTAATTTTCCTGCAGGCTAGTCATAGGATGCCCCTGCAACTCCCAGTGATATATTAACATAAGACGTTCTGAAGGTTTGTCTTTCTCTAAAAATACGCTTGAACTAGTTGAACTTCCTGATCTACTTCTCTCCCCAAAATAAACAACAAGTGAGATCTGTTTATATTTGAGAAGAACCTGCTGTGAATACCCTTTAAGTGCTTTTGTAGAAGTGCATTTAACTGCATATATTATTCCAAGGTTTGTATTATGCAACATTCCCAGTATGAAAGCTCCAAAGGATTTAATTGGAACATAAAAAAGCAATATCCTTAATCCGATATGTTAGGATTTAGTAATTGTATTTAATATTTTAAAATTTGTGAAAATCATGAATTACAATAGATTATTTTGGAAAGAGTCCCATGTTATTTGTTCCCTAATAGTCCCAGCGACATTATATTTTTTCCAAAAGAAATATAAATCTTATTTAAAAAATTTGAGAGAGTTGGTGTGGATATGTCTAGAGAGAGGTTACTTTCCTTTTCATCTTTTTTCATCCAAATTCTGATTTCTTTGCCTTTGTCAGCTTAAATAAGGATTTTAATGTTATTTTAACATTTTGTATTTAATATGTACTGAAAACGGTCTAGGTCTAATGTTAGCACAGCTGTGAAATTTGATTTTTATCCTCTTTGCTAAAAGACTTGCGGGAGTATAAAGATTTTTATAACAGTGCTTCCTGAGGAGGTAAAAATAATCAATATAATACCACTTTTCAAAAAGTAGATAATTTGCACAGTACTCTTGACCATAGCAGTGATTAAATAAACACTAGATAGGGTCACCTGCTGCTCGTAAACTGGTAAGTATAACTTAGCCATTACCATCCACTCCTGCTTTTTATGTGTCAAATTCTGGCACCGTGACAACAGCTCCAATGCATTTCATAGAGTCATATGATAATTCACTATAAAGAACCTCTGGAGGTGATCTGGTCCAGCAAGGCCAACTGAAATCAGGTTGCCCAGGGACATGTTCAGCTGAGTTTTGGATATCTCCACAAAGAATTCAAAAACTCGCTGCACATGTTTGAAAACCCTTGTGGAGAAAAGATTATTCATAATATCTAAAAGTTGCACCTTCCATCCATCACCTCTTATCCTGTCACTGTGCAGCTCTGAGTAAAGACTGGATCTGGTTTTCTACGTGCACCAGCGTAGATGAAGACAGCAGCAAGATCTCCCTTTCAAATTCTCTTCTTATCACTGAACAAAGAAAGACCTCAACCTCCCAGCAGGTGTCTGTTGTCCAGCTCTTGCTCCTCCCGGCGGCCCTCTGACGAGCTCTCTTCAGCGTGTCACTTACTTACACTCACTGGGGGGCACAAAACAGACACAGTACTCCAGGTGCTTCCTCTTTTCACTGCTGAGCAGAGGGGAACAAACACTTCCCGTGACCTGCATCTCCTCTAATTGGCTGATGCCCTTTGTCTGGAAATTGTCTTCAGATTTCTTTAGAAATGTTTTGGTTGCAGCAAAGAGTTGGCCACAGCTGGAAGTACGCTGCCTGCTCCTGAATGGGACAGAAATGACCAAATGGATGCGCACAGGGGCTGTGTTATTGTGTGACTAGGTTGATTTCTCTCGTTTCTTTTTCTCCCTTGCTCCTACCTGCAAAAGTGCCCTTGTTTGGCCTAGCCAAGACAGGCATTCCGGGTTCTCAGCTTCTCCAAGATGATGGCTACTTCTTTTCAGCCTCCTTTGGAAACATAAGCCTTCAGGCTGGAAACAAGCCACCTGTTATATCACAGCAGAGACAAATGAGATTTGCAGAGTGCTAACCCATGGCCTGGTTGCTCTTCGCCATCTGCATTCTTTGCAGCTTTCCATGGACCCCCTAGTGCACAATCCTCTTTCAGGGCACACTTCTGCTTTTCCCTGTGCTCCTCCAGCCTCACAGAGCTTACATCCACACTTTTACATCCCACACTGCTTTCTCTGAGGACCTGATCACAGCTTGCTCTCTCCAGAACCAGCCTCTGGGCAGTCTGGGGAAGCACCTGATCACCATATGTTACAGCAATTTTCACCCTCAGGTCAAGTTTGACTGGTACCACCTTATTTTTCTCAGAAGCTCCCCTGGTTCTGTCACCCAACAGGGTGGATTGGGGATGGGGACAGGCACTGAGGGCTCTAGAGACCCACATCTGGTGAAGCCAAAGGAATTTTGCAATATTGCAAAGAAAGCCATGTCATCTCCACGAGCTTCTTCCACAGTTGGTATAGATGAGATCCCTCTTCATTCTACAGCAGAGGGCAGAAGCACTGTAGATCATGAAAGAAGGTGTTACACGAATGGTGGTTTTGATCACCAGGAGACAATGTCCAGCCTGGCAAGGCTGACGTCTGTCTGGTGCCTTCCGCACAGCTCACTATCCTCCATCTCAGCTACTCACTGGCAGGTGTCTAAACCACCTTGCAATATTTCAAGGCATTGGGCCCAAGCTAAGCAAGGTTGTGGACTATAGGCGCTTCCAGTGCCTGCACAATTTAGCCCTTCTGCAGGAAGTTTGTTGCCTCTTTCTGGAGGGAATCTCAGCAAGGGCCATGTATATAGGCAGTGGCTGCACCACCTGCTGGTCCCTCACCGTCTGCTCTTCAATGCCATCTCAGTCTCCAGCGAGTCTGATCCCCAGTGGCAGAGCAAAACTCTTTTGTCCCAAACGTTCTCCCCATGTGCTCATTTCTTGCCCTGCCTCTTCACATCTTTCCTTCTCCAGGCTTTCTCCTTTCAATTTATCCAGGCTTGACAGTCAGAGGAGCTGGAACCACTTCTACAGGAAGGAGTGGATGCCTGCTCCTGCATCCCAGGGGTGTTTCTTTTACTGCTGGTGCAGTTGGTATGGCTATTTCTCATCAGATCTTTATTGAAAAGTTTCAATTAATGGTGCAGGCTTCTGCCAATCTTTCCTAAACTGGATTGGGTTTTGGGGAAATGTCTTTCTTCAAAACGTTGATATAAAGTTCTTCATGCTCCAATCAAAGAGCAGGCAACAACTCCTCTTTTCCTCCTTACAGCCCTGCCTGCTCCAAGACCCCTCGGTTATGTCAGGGATGACACGCTCCGAGAGGTGAGGGGCCAGTCTTGTGAGTAGACTTCTTTTAAGGGCTAGGGTACAATGGGTTACCCAGTATGGGCTGTCAGGTGACTGGTGACAACAGGTGGCTACTGGGAGATACTGTACTTCTATTTCCTGCCTCCAGGATTTGAAGTCCTCCATCGAAGCCACCCACTGGGTGGCTTCTCCAGGAATGTCTGGAAACCATTCATTATGCCAAGATAACTTCCAACCCAGTTCAATGGGAAAGCTTGCACATACATTTCTTGTTCATCATTCTCTCACACTTGATGAGTTTACAAAGAGAAAATAGGAAATGTCAGTAAAGATAGGTTTCTTATTAACATTCAGAAATAATCAGAGAGATTACTCATTCCATATGTATTCCAAGATCTCTGGGTGAGGGTGAAAACATGACACTGAAGTAAAATGCTTTACAATTACATTTTTAATTTATTAGTGTCCAGAACTGTGTCCAGTTCTGGGCTCCCCAGTACAAGAGAGACAGGGAACTACTGGAGAGAGTCCAGCGGAGGGCCACGAAGTTCATTAGGGGAGTGGAGCATCTCTCGTATGAGGAAAGGCTGAGAGAGCTGGGTCTGTTCAGCCTGGA
>VZSC01002015.1:176839-191794 GCA_013398225.1 Steatornis caripensis
CAACATAACACAAGATCAAAATTATAAGCCATTTTTCTTATATTACAGTGTACTCTATTTAACTAGTAATATTACTTAAATCAATAATCTCTAAAATGTAATCTGGCATTTAAAATATTTTGTATTAATGATAGAAACATCTTGAAAGTAATGTTGAATAATACTTGTCTGTTTCATGTACAACTAAATGTAATAATAGAAGTCAATCCTTATGAATTGCAATAAATGAAAATATTTTCTAAATTGACACACCACATTGTTTGTTTAGCTGCTTAAAAGAAGCTGTCTACCAAGACCTGGACTTCAAAAAAGGTAACTTCACAGAATTGCATTTAAAATTATGTAGAGGAGTGTAACACTGTAGTTTCCATTACTAAGAAGCAGAAGGTTTTAAAATCACTTTCACATAAACCCACAATGAAACTTTGATAATGTATTTGTCACAACAGCAACAGCAGAAATAAACTAATACCTTAATTATTATAGTTGTACTTTTACTTATAGAGGTAAAATAAGAGGATTTGAAGGGAGTTTAAATAAGAAAACTGTCATTCTATTATCTGACCTATTAGCGTAAGCAGGTGGTTGTCACTAGCACTTCAGCTTGTTTTTTGATAGAATTAAGATGTATTTTTTACTAAACCTACCTTGGCTATGTTTCTATCAAGAAGTAGCTCTTCTATGTTACTAGAAATTCAAGGTATTACCTGGCTACATCAAATTAGTCATGTGTCACATGCTCGACTAGTAACACTGTTGAATGTGTTGCAACTAGTAACTAGCATTGTTTAGATACGATTTTTATATTCACTGGTTTTGGTTCTATAGAAAAAGATGTCTCTGTGTGCAAGCTATCCACTGGATCCACTTGTATGTAAAGGAGATGAGAAAAAATAGCTGAAAAAACTTTGTAGGTTATGTATTTGGTGTACTTGAGGGGGAAAAAAAACCACACAAATTTTTAAAATATTTTGGTCCATGTTTTTTAACAAAGTTTATGAGGGACAAAAAATAGCCATTATTGGGAGTGGTTGTCTTCTGTGAGCCATTGATTTTTATGACTCGCTGTGCAGATGCATGAAAAATGAAGTGAAGGAAGAACACGAGGGACAACAATAAAAATTTGCCAAAAAAGACGTGGTGAAAGACCTGGCAAGAAGACCAGATTTAATTCAAGAAGCAACAAGAACTCAGTGGAAGTGTTACAGTGCATTTTTTACTCCCAAATAATTCCTGCAGCTCTTTATAATTATTCCAGGAGATACTACAGTGATTGTGGAGGTAGATATACCAAGCGGCATACCATTAACAAAACTAAAATATGCATAGACTTTGTTCATTACAATCAGTTCTTACTCTTAAGAAAATGTTGACCCATATGTCAGAATTCTTCCTTCTCTGCTTTGAAAAACAGTACAGTGTTCTTAGATTCCACCTAAGGAACCTCTTATAGGGACACAAGAGATACATGCTTAATATCGCATTGGGATAACTAGAAGGATTTCTTTACTGTGTAAAGAAATACAGCATTCCCTATTCTTGAACTTCATTATCAGCACTGATTCACTTCAGCTTTGAAATGAGAATTTTATTATTTTCCAGCCTAAAGATGAGTGCTATGCTGGCACGTAAAGGAAAAGCTATTAACATACACCTTTGTTTGATGTGCTCAGAAATCTCTGAAAAGATCCACCACAATTTTAAAAACAGGGAACCCCTTTCCTCCCCTATCTGCTGTAAGGCACCATTTTTAACAGCACTGAGAATACAGACGATCTTTAAAGAGATACAGAAATATGTCTGTGGAAACATTTTTTCTATTTAAACATCTTGAAGGTAAGAGGGAGAGGTCTGGAGTTTATCCCTTCAACAAAAGCAAGAAATCTTTAACATTAAGGACATAGCTAAAAAGTAAGAGTTACAAATTATCAAACACATTCATGTGACATTGCCATCAACAGATATTTAGCCAGATATATGTTGTCAAGATAAAACTTCAGGCTTTCATACACTCGTGAATCAATGCTTGAAACCCTCTGGGTTAAAAATGGATGCAGTGCCAGTGCACTACTCCAGTTTTACACACATGAAAATTCATTGATTTCTGGCATGAAAGCAGAGTGTTGTAGTGATAAATCAGACCTCTGCATTTCCTACTGGTCTAATAATATTTTCTAAGGTAATTTAAGTAAAAAAACCAAACGAAACCAAACTAACAAACAACAAACCCAGGACCCTCCATAAACCCCCACCGCTTAGAACCAGAAAAGGCTTCACAAAACAAAAATCAGTATCTATTTCATACTACGTGCTTATTTTAAAATTCATCTTTTGAACACATCATGAACGTGGAAAAGAAATAAGAGTTGTACTTATTTTGTAGTGACCTGAATTTAGCATCAGATGTTAAAATCAAGACATGAAATTTTGGTAGAGAGATAAAAGTCAGAACAGAGACCTGACCACATGCCGGATGATATTAGTGGCAGATGTGATCGTCAGAAGTGTGATGGCATTTCCTCTGAATAGGCGAATGTACTCTTCAAACTTTGATGTTAACATGATTAGCAATGAAAGTATGCTTTGTTCCTTTGCCTTCACATGGTCTCAATATTGGCAGTTATCGTTTACTTGTATTTTTAAATCAAATATTATCCTGCCCTGTATTCATGTGCAGATGCTTTGCACAATGCTGCTTTTTCTGTTGGACCTAAAAGAAAACTGTGAACCAGTGTACTGAACAGGGGCTAAATATATTTTTTTTCTCTTTTACTCAATCCAAGCATTTGTATTTCCTAGTTTTATGCTGGAATTCCCAGTACCATGCTTTCCACTTCATGACAATATGCCTACTACTTTGTCCATTTCCCCAGACAGCCTTTAATTGACTGCAAGTACAACTTTATTGCAAAATGGCTGCAGCTTTATTAAGCAACAGGATTTACAGGAAATAACATAATCAATATAACATTAATATATCACATAATCAAGTAAGATTCCTACAAGCTCTGCCTGTAGCCTGAAATGTATAGAACATCGTGACCAGCGATAGCAGTTGCGCAGAAAAGATACAAATCACGATTACTAAAGTGGGAAAATACATATCCTCTCTCAGTTGAAGGAAAGATGTCCTGTTTATCCCACACACATCCTCATCAGTCACCTAAAAATTCTCATTCATCCATCTTAAAATAGGACAGTTGTGTAAGAATGTTACTTTAACAAAAGTTAGAATAATAAGTTATGTTCTTGAGTACATACTGGGATTGACTCTTTTATTCAAACTCCTGTGAGAACTCCTGGAAGTCAGTGGTGCTTCCTGTATTTGACATGTTACTCGCATGAGTAAAGATGGCACGCTTGAACTCAAAGTGACTGGGAGTGACTAATAAGTGAAATATGGAAAAGAATGTCAAATGTTTCACTAGAGCACACAAAACAAAACAGCTAAAATGTTAAGTCTTGCACATCAGAATACCACCGAATGCCTTTCAGCTGCTGCAATAAATCTGAGTGTACTGACACAGTTCTGTGAACCTAAAACAGTTTACTATTTCCATGAACTCTATCTGTACATGAATGAACGACACTTGAGATGATGAAATCTATTCAAATGGTACCTCTCAAGAGCAGATGTACTCTTGAACACATAACTTTGCAAAAGTTTGCACAAATAGTCTCTGAAGTTCTTCTACGCCTTCTTTTTTAGATGAAATTTTAATTAATCTTGCCACAGTGGAGATATGCCAACCTGCAAAGCCATGTCTGCACTGCCCTGTTGGAATTTGGTTCTGTTGGCAGCCCTAAGGTCAAATTCCCTGACCGAATTCCTTTACTGCTTCCATCTACTTTTGAAATGTTCTCTGGGGCTTGGTAGGCACACTGTCACTTGAACAGGGAAATGACTGGGAGAGAGCCGTGCAAGTGTCCGACACCTCCAGCATACACCCTCATACAGCCTCAATACCTGTGCTCTGTACTGCCTCTCCTGAAGAGCCTAAGCCTACCCACAGCTCTCTCACAAGACTTTGCAGCATAAAATCATGAGATCTTCATGCCATGACCCTATGCATCCTTTTTTGCAAACAGAATGTATCTCTTCAGAAAGCCATGGCACATGCAGGCAGATGTATGGCAGGCACCCAAGCAAATGACTTTATACTACCTTTGGGAAATCATCAAGTCGGGAGAAAATCTGGACAGAGTTAGTTTAGGAGTATGGTTTGGGAAAGTCAGATGCTGCAATTCTAATTCTACACAGAGCACTGACGATTTGGACCAAGTTAGCTTAATGCAGAGAGGAAAGCATTAAGGAAGAAAAGCTGATGGAGTTTTACAAGTTGAAGGCAGTAACTCTGCTTGGAAGGGAGCTACGTATAAGTGCATCATAAAAGACTACTGTGCACTTCTTGCTGTTCTTGGAATGGAAGATGGGAAGACAGATCTCCCAACTAGTAACTCAAAACATAAAGGAGAAAAATGGGAGGGAAGATGATAACTCCTAAAGAATGATACTTCCAGAGAGACATCAAAACATGTCCCACGCAGATAAGCCTATGAGTGACCTCTTCCTACCGTTTGCTTTGTAGGGACTTCCAACCAAGCAAAGCAAGCACTTCAGCTTGTTTGCAATCAGTGCTTAGTGGCAATGAACTATCCCAAAGATATTCACTGCCTGGCACCATGCTTCCAGGATGGCAGCCTCTTCCTTCATGCACCCAGAAGTTATTCTTTCTCTACATATCAGGGAGAACTACTCACAAGCCAGAGACCAGGTGTTCTCTCACACTGCATAGGATACAGTTCTGCTACACCTACAGTCATCTGAAAAACCCATATTGGGATATTCAGACTACCGTTCTACACCAGATGAGAGAGAATAGTGATTTTGTGTTGGTTCTCTACTCCACAGCTCCATTTCAGAACCGAGGACATTCCCTCAACAACTCTAGGAAGCAAGAGGATCAAATCTTTAAGGAAGGGAGACTTACTGTAGAAAATCCCAAGACAGTGTTCATTCTGTGGACGAGGCAGAAGGAAGGATGGAGATCACTTTCAGACCAGACTTCACACAGTTTCACCATCCCTCAGAGGGGCTCTTGAGTTACACATAGCACACTTCCATAACTAGTCCTATCCCTGCTGCCTGAACATGAGGATGAACATGGATGTAAGCCCAGAATTCCCTCTGGCAGACAACTGCGTATTATCAAACACAACAAGAAATAACCAGATCAAGAGCTGTGTCCCAGGAGAATCTCACGATCTTATCCGCTCTGGACACTTTCTTATGAATAACTGGGCAAACAGCCCAAAGCCAGATCTGGTTAGAATTGCGTATCAGGTTTATACATTTGACAACAATAAAATATTTTTTTACTTTCCAGCATGTGTTCATTCTCAGGGCTTGAGGTCCTATGGGACTGCCCTTAGCTCTACTGCTGTTTTCCCTGTCTTCTCTATGAGATTGCATGCACAGAGATGGAGATGAGATCTCAGGAAATTATAACTTCTGCACATTCAGGTATGGACTGACGGTCTCTTACAGAAGACTCAGGAGTCTCATATCTCATTTTAATTAAAGTCTTGAAAAAGATGACTGTCAAGTGCAAAAGAAGTTCTCTCTGGGATCAGGGATATGAGAGATTGTGCTGCTTCTGACTAGGAGGTGCATAGCCAGCATTTTTCTTCCGTCCTTTGAGACTGATGTTAGGAACAGCTTCTGTCAGGCAAAACAGCAGTATTCTTGTATTCCTCTGCTTGGATCAAGACTAGCAGAAGACTGGCCAGGATGGCAGGCTGTTATGCTTGTAGTGATGGTTTGGGAGCAGCATCACATTGCTCACCCTTTCCCAAAAGTTCAGTAAAATGGCATCTGTATACCCTCAATAGTGAGCTGAGGAGTACTTTTTCTGATGTAAAGGGAGAATGGAAGCTGGCACTTAGTGTGGAATGACTCTTTTTCCTTGTAGTTTCATGAGAAGTTCAAGGGTGTCATTTTTTTAAGTAAGGAGTGAGGAGAAAGTTTTCAGTGTGGAGAAGGGAGAGTAGAGGCAGGAAGACATGGAGGTCTGGTGTAGAGGACAGAACAGTTAGGCTGTTTGCTGACCGCAGCCTGTTCTTATAGCAACACAAAGGAAAGCCTCCTATCTGCTGAGAGGATACAGAGGAGAAACAAAGATATTGTTTGAGAGGAAGGAAGAGAGAACCAAGATAAAAGTACTGAAGACAGGAAAAGGCCCTGAGAAAAGGTGAGGAAGATGACCAATGAACACTTACACAAATGGTCTTCAGCCACAGCCCTTCCGTTCCAGGAGCAACTGACTGAAGCCACATCCATGGTTGATGAGCCCAGAGCTATGAGTGCTTATTTTTGAGGATTGTCGCTCCAAAGATGATGCAAGTGAGAACCCTTGCATTTTATATTGGTGATCACAACCAAACCCCAAAAGACCATGGATACCATGTACTATCAAAGGGTGCTTTCCACAGAGAGATGACAAAACTGAATCAGTTTCTCAAAGCTGATAAGAGGCTACCAAACAAATGTAGATAGGCTCAAGTACTATAAGCCAAATATTATATTTCGGGGGGGGAAATAAAAAGAAGGCAGAACCTAGTGAGACCAAGAACTTGCACACGCCACTTACAATGGAAAAGCAATCGAGAGTAACAAGTTTGATGGCAAGAACAGCACTTCTGTTATGCTTCTCTATCTCCGTATACCTTGCATAAATCGGTAAGGGAGTGCCTAAGCAGACTGTAGGACTCATCCTGCCTAGGAAAACCATGTTTGGGCATTCCAAGGAGCCCAAAGACTTAGCTTTCACACTCCTTCTGGGAGCATCCTCTTATCCAGTGAGCATCCACACAAAGTGTAAGGCAAGATCAGACTTCGTTAGCTTCCTGGTGGATTTACCACAGATCACCAGAAGTATACAAATTTCCTGTCTTCACAGTAAATCATCTCCTCTTACCTCTTGTCCACATGTAATCACTTAGACTCACAGAACGGCCCTTATGGGCAAGGCCTGGTGGAATAATTTCTTCGCTCCCTAACGTACACATGTACACAGATACATAATAGTAGAAGGTTATATAAATTTTTTTTAAAGTAGTTGGTGACATGAATTGGTTTCCGCTTCCTTCTCTGTTCTACTGCTTTCATTTCTTGTAAAGTTAGTAAGATCACTACAGAAAAAATGTAACTTGAGAAGGAATTTATATGCTCCCTCAAGTTATTCCTCTCCAAAGGGAGATGCTGAATTAAAGCATCCCTATCCCCTTAAGGTTGTGGAAAGTAAGCCACAGGAGACATACTGGTTGTACACCTCTATATCTCATTCCTCTCAAAATCTCTTCCGTTAGCACGCTAGTCTGTATCCTAATTCTACCAAAGGCACCATCACCACTACTCTTTTCATTGTATCCCACTCTCTTTTCCAACATGACACTCTGTTTTATTCTCTTTTGTTCCTAAAAACTCCTAGTAAAAACTTTGTGCTCTGTTGCATTTACCATTATTATTTAATTCATATTCTTAAGCAAATTTCGAACTGCTGATGTTCAGAGAAGCAGTGAAGTATTTTTGCTATAGCTACCCTCATAAGTGGATATATTCATCATAATCTCACTTTGCAAAACAGTATTTTTCAAGATTTGCCATCTCTCTTAAAATTAATTTTCCACTTTTTAGATTATCTCCTTTTACGTGTTTTACGTGTTTTACATATTTTACATGTGATGCTGTAAATTATTTATCCTTTTATAAAAACCTGAAGGATTTGCCTGGTGTTTTTAGAAATTTGTTCATGAAAAAAAACCTGTTTATAAAGCATTTTTCCCAAATTTTGCATCATTTTGTAGGTTAGGTTGTTTCTCTAAATATGCAAAACGTTTTTCAAACCAAAGAGACAAAGAGTAGGTTCCTTGATCAATGTTTAAGCATTGAAATACATTGAGTAAATCTAAAATATTTTTTTAAGTTACAAAAATAAAAACCCCAACCTTGATCTTAAGGTCTTCCTTAACAACTGTAGCCATTTCTAGGGCAAGCCACTCTGATGACTCCAGCGAGAATAAGAATAATTTTTAAATATCAGATTGCTTTCACTCACATAACTAGGTATGGATTTCAGTGTGTAAATTCAGATACAAAAGTCAAAATGTTTCAAGTGACATCATGGGAGTTCACAACACTGTGGTGGATGTATTATGAGGCTGTGGATGCAGTTTAACGGCACCAGTTCCGGCTCCCCCACTCACCTGCAGTCACTGCGAATCTTTGAAACATCCCATTATACTTGTCTCTGTCAAGTGAAACCCCTAATTCTCATGCTTGGGTTCTCATTTCTGCCGTAAACAAAGTAGGCAACTTGGGGAAAGCACTTCCCTACCTGTGCGCCTCCATCCTCTGCCAGTATCATGGATGCAGCGTTTCTTTGTTAAGTTCTGTGCAGATGTCATCTAGCACAATTTCACCTGTTCTAGGATAGTGGCTTTCTTCTGTGTTACACAAAGCAATTTTTAAGAGGATTCCAGGTACTGCTGTTGCAAGGCACAAAAAATAATAATCGCTTCCCCTGGGATTGTGAGTCTTGAGTTGTTTGCTCTTTGATAGCTTAAAAAAAAGTAAAAGGCATATATTTGAAGCAGAGTGTTACTATTGTAGTAGAACCAAAAGCTGATGGATGAGAATGAAAAAAAAAAAAAAAGAGCAAAAAAAACACCAAGTTATTTTAAAATCAAGAATTTGCGTAGTAGACTATGCAGTTTATCTTGCCCGTTGCTCTGAAACAGCTCATAAAAAATCCTATGAAGTGCAGCGCGGTAAAACTGAACACCGATCTGATCTGTTTACGTAACTTACGTGTTCCCACTGTTGCTTGCAGTTAATGTATGGATTTTCTTGAGATCAGGTTTATTGGATATAAGGCCTGTGAAGTGTTTCCTGTATGTAAATTCAGTGGGACTGAATACAGAAGTTTTACTTGCCCGTGAATTTTTCATGTCACATATACTTAGAAAATCTAATCTGGGAGGTTCATTACTGGAACAGTTTTATTACTTCTGCCACTGTATTGTTATCAGACAGGCAACAACCTGAATTTGAGTAGAAGGAGATGCTTGTTGGTTTGATTATTTTTTTTTCCATTTTGTAGCATCCAGAATTAATAGATGGAGGAGTCCCCTTCACAGCCATGCACAAGGAATGCAAATAGTTATTTCTAGTCAAATGCCACAGCTCCCACATTGTGTTATTTTAAATGGGCCTTTCACTCCTGTAACTGTTGTGAGGTGAATTGTTAATATTCGATTGTCTACATTGATGTCACAGGCAAATGCAAGTGTATCGGAGGGATCAGCCCAAAGTCAAAACCGAAGTTTACGAGGACTGAGATGAAAGAAATCAATATAAATAACGAGAGGGCAGCGCTACAAGGCTCTGCAGTGGTGGACTTGCTAACCCTAAACCCTTCCATCTGAATTCTAACGAGTAAATCAAAGCGCTCGTATCTGGATCAAGGCACTTTTCAGCTTTGCTTTAGTGACAGGGGAATGGGCATTACCCAGAAGCTGCAGGGTGATGTTCAGACGCAGCTAACAAACCACCAGCTCAGCTTTTCTTTTCCACAGGGCAAGCACTCTAAATGCTCCTCCTCCCCTTAACTTGCTGAAACTTGCAGCTGTGATTCACAACCTGACCAACAGTGATAGATAACAAACCACTGACCTTGAGGGCGGCTTTGTGTGTCAGCCTTCTTATTGCGTTGAGTCACCGCACTCCTCGTGTGTGTTATTTTAAGTAGCACATTTATCAGCCAGTACCAAACAGAATATGTGGCCATGTGTATTTTATTAGTGGGTTTTGAGCATTAAAAAAAAAAAAATCCACTTCATTTCAAAAAAGCCTTGAAGGCTCTGACACACTTTTAAAATCTCCTTGTTTTCAGTTACAACATAAGGAATCTATATGGATGCTAATATGTTTGCATTTGTAGCTTTTCCAGACTTTTTTTTTCCTCCCAGCACACTGCAGTATAGCAATGTCAGAAATATACCATTCCCCATAACAGGACACATCTGTGGTGAATCTGCACAGAAGCAATTAATTTCCTTGTGGTATTTTTACACTGGGGGCTTAATGCAAGTCCCCATTATACAAACAAAAAGCTCTAGACAGCTCCTGCTGCCTGATAAAAAAAAAAATAAATAAATCAGATTGAGAAGGGCTGTTTGGCCTAGGACTGCTACAGGCAATGACTTGTAATGAGGCATCCCAACACTAATTATGAAGCTTATTAAAGAGAATTGTCTAAGTTGTACTAAAGTGCACGTTATAATCACGTTAAGGGAGACATGTGTACTGAATTGGGGTCCTCCAGTTTCTTCTCTTAGAGAAGTGGACCCTCTACTTAATGATGCCAATTTCGGTGTCCGTTTATAGCAGCAATATGATTGTGTTTGGCAGACCGGTCAAGATGAATTTGACGGAGAGGCAGGTGAGAATCCCAGCAGCTTGGTGATAATTCACACATCATAGCCTCCGCAACTAACTAACATCTGCGGGCGAGCGGGCCAAGAAAATGTCAAAAACAAATACTTCCAACCCAGGATTTTATTATTAAACTTCTCCCAAATCTTCAGTAAGGTTGAAAAAGCAATATTTCAGTGTACTGTTTCAGGAAAGGGGAAAGAAAAAAAAAAAGATTAATAAAGATGTTAGGAGGCTGAACTGCTGTGAGATTTGTTTAATTATTCCCCACAGTACTGCCCCAGCAATCTGCTGACATTTAGCCCCGACCTTGCAAATCCTCAGCAAATATTAATATATCAACTCAAACAGGGACCGTTGTTTTATTGGTTCACGGAGCTCAGAGAGATTCGCCACAGCAGTGAAAAATAATGTGCAGAACTGAGGAAGAACGGCTCCTTTGATATCACCTTCTGCTGCACACATGTGCTGGGAGCATCAACAAAATGGAAATTCTGTTACTTTGCCACAGCTGTGGAGTGACACTTCAGATGCCTTTGCTTCCCTTTGTACAGCCTGCTGGAATAATCCCAAAACCACAGTGGCAAAAGATTAGAAAAAAGACACACACGCACGCGCACGCGCGCACATACACATACACACACAGAGGAAGAGAGAGCGAGCGCTCACATTTTATTATCTGACACAGTGGAAATTTTAATAATGGTAAGCTCCCATCTTAAAACCTAATAAGCTTTGCCCAGAACAATGAGCACGCTAATAAGAGCCAAAGAAAGCTAAGCGCAATCCACTGGAATCTGTTTACTACGGCGACTTTTGCTGTTTGCCTCCGCGAGTGCCACATGAACTTCTTCTTTCTCCAGACAGTTGCCCCTATTGACTGCTTCCTAATGTATTTTATGTGTCTACCAGCCCCCACAAATCCTGACAGAACACCCCCAATTTATTTTCTCCCTTGTATTTGCCCACCTCAAATGTAAATGTACATTATTAAAATATCTTCTCATAACTACACTGCCATTACCAATAGAGGAGTGTTTGATGTGGGTCAACACTGCATCCAAAATTCTTGGTTTTAGGGGAAAGGGCTGCTGTGCAACATTTGGCATTCAGATGTATTGAGCTGCAGAGTTAATGCGTGATTAATTTTATTCATAAAAATGTTAATCACTTCATTGTGAGATCTTTTTAACATTCTGTGCACTGAACACCTTTTAACTTCTTTTTCACACAAGCTCACAAATGTATTTAATATTTTCAAACATTCTGTTATTACCAATAACACTGGTAATTAAGCATACTTTTAAAATGCAATAAAAAGCTGGCGAATAACGGCAGGGCACCAAAAACAAACGGAAGCCCGTTGCCCGCTGCCTCTTCCATGCCCCCTCCTCCTTGGCAGCAACTGACCAGTTTCTTTAATGTGCACTTGTTTGCAGAGTCCCGGAGGCTTTTTTTTTTTCCTCAATTGTGCTTCAACCCTCATTGACACAGCCGAGCATCGTGAAAATAATACAGCCCTGGTGCTAAAAATACTTCTGTTCTCAGGGAGGAGAGGATCACAGCGCTGGGCGCATCACAGCAGGTTCTGGGCTCCGGGGGGTTGTTTTGGGTTGGGGGTAAGGGGGGGGGCGGTTTGGAGACAAGCACTCGAGCCTCATCGGAGAGTGGTGTCAGGCATTGGTGGGTGTGCCGGCTGCACTCACTGACTTCTTGTTTCCAGCTGGGCAAGGCTATTGTGAGCGTATTCAGCCAATGCACTCATGAAACTGGATAAATGGATTAGTGGATCAGAGACACCATCGGCATCTTCAAAAGGAAAACAGCAGCCTGCAGAAAGACTGACATTTGTGTACTGGGGCAGAGGGTGTGTGAATGCTCTGCCTCCTCCAAAGGGACAAGACAGTGATAAACTTTCCACACTGACCACCTCACTTTGTGCTACAATTGACCAACAAAATAAATGGATTGCTTCATTGTTTCTGAACCGTAGGCAGCACAGGGAAAGCGCTACTTGCACAGCAACAAAGGACAATGTATTGTGTGGGGCCAACAGCTCAAAATAAAACCTTTAATTATCTACGGGTCAGCCATAAATCTGGAATAAAAATAAATGTTACTCTTTAAACTCGCCTTTAATTCCGCACAGAGTTTACGCCGGCGCTTTCTATTCTCTTGGGAGAGGCGCTACCGGGACTCGGTGTGCGCCCCACGTTTGCATTTTTGCATTAGCTTGACTCCAGAGTAACATGTTGGGAAACAAGATTGGCTCTCAGACGCGAAGGATGTCTGTAATGCTAATTAAAGGAAGTAAAAACAGATAAAAGACGTATTTTTTCCACTTTTTTTTACAAACACCCAGCATGTATTCTCTTCGCATACACGAAAGAGAAGCCAAAACTAATATTAATAATGGTGACAGGACTCGAGTAAATTAATTCCTCACAGAAGTACATTGTTTAGTTTTAAGAGCTCATATTTTCGAAGTCTTAAATTTTGAATACCTGTTTCTATGGGGTTTTCAGTCTCCTGGTACTTCCAGCGATTCCTGTCCACATGGCTGGTTTTACAGGCAAGCTATGAACGGCACTGCATGGGGGCACCGCACAATGGGGAACACCAACCTCGCCGGGAGCCGTTCCTGTAACTTTTCACTGGAAAACATGCCACGCAGGCCACGTTTATTACATGTTCCAGCGTTTTACTTGATTTGTTAGTCCCAGGTAAGATTTACTGCTGAAACGTAAAACTTGGCGGCTTGAAGCCTGGAATCAGGCCCTGCGTCCCTCCTCGCCACAGCCCCCAGCAGAGCCGGTGGCGGGCGCAGGCCCTGCGGCCCTTCCCAAAGGAGGGAGACCAGCAGTCCCGCATGGCGCAGCTCCACCTCCGCCTCCCGCTTCCCACAGGCTGGCGGGCACCTGCCCCGGCCAGGTTAGGCCACGGCCGCCTGACCCATGGCGGGCAGCCCCATTTCGGGGCCTGCGGGTGTGCACGTGCGGGCCTGGGGCTCCCCTCCACCCGGCAGCAGGTGTGTGGGGAGACAGGTGGTGCGGAACGCGGGACTGGAGGCGTGGGGTGGTCACCGAGATGGCGGGGGGGGGGGCCTCGCCCCCAACTGAGCCAGGGCCAGGGGAAGGGGGGCACGTGCCAGGGGCCCACGTTTTGAGGCTCCCTTTCACAGAGCACTCGTTACTCATCCGCCCTTCCCCTGCACTGCCTGTGTGCCGACAGCCTGCCCAGCGTGCCTCCGCCACCCCGGCCATTCTTTACACCTCCCCTTTTAAGGACATTTGGGAATTTTAAAAATAAAAATATATTAAAAAATTAAAAAAAAAAAAGCCACGACAACAACATCAGAACTGGGCAGGCGGCGGAGACTCCTCCCTTCCACGCCTTCCCTCCCCAGCCGCAGTGCAGACGCCCACCGCGACGCCCGGGCCCGTGCGCCGGGTCACACCGAGCCCCTTCCCCGCCCCGGGGCGCCCACCCGACGCGGCAGGCGCCGGGCAGGTCGCCTCCCCCCTGCAGCGAGGCGGCCCAGCGCCGCCCTTCCCGCCTCCGCCTGGCCTAGGTGGCCGGGATGCGAGGCCGGGCCCCGGCGGCCGCTTCCCCGGAGCCGGGCCGGCGGGGAGACGGCGNGCGCCGGGCAGGTCGCCTCCCCCCTGCAGCGAGGCGGCCCAGCGCCGCCCTTCCCGCCTCCGCCTGGCCTAGGTGGCCGGGATGCGAGGCCGGGCCCCGGCGGCCGCTTCCCCGGAGCCGGGCCGGCGGGGAGACGGCGTGGGGCGGCGTGGGGTGGCCGGGGCTGGCCGAGGCGGGGGAGCCGCGTCTGCGGGAGTCCCGCCAGGCGGCACTAATGCCGGGCCCGCATTGTCCCTCGTCAGTCGCCAGGCAATTTCAACACGAGCCTGTTTAACACGGGGCCGGGGGCCGGCGGCGGCGCAGAAGCACCTCTGCCGCCGTCCCCGCCGCTCTGCGCGCTTCGTAGCAGCCTCATCCGCAAGGACGATTGAAACTTTATAGTGCATGATTCATAGAGCGGGGCTGCGCTAGGAGCCGCGGTGCGTGTTACATTAATCAGTGTCAGGCCACTAAAACAGAGATATGAATATGAATTCTCCATATTGCAAGGGGAGATAAATGTGCTTGTGAATAACTGATCGGCGCCCGTGGAAAAAAAAAAAAAAAGAAAAAAGGTCGGGACGGGGGGGGGGGGCGGGGGGAAAACATGGTCACACACAATGAAAGTTACCGGCAGCGCTAACGAGCCCCGCCGTGAGAGCTGGTGCGGGGCTCCCGGCGGGTCCCNAACTGATCGGCGCCCGTGGAAAAAAAAAAAAAAAGAAAAAAGGTCGGGACGGGTGGGGGTGGCGGGAGGAAAACATGGTCACACACAATGAAAGTTACCGGCAGCGCTAACGAGCCCCGCCGTGAGAGCTGGTGCGGGGCTCCCGGCGGGTCCC
>VZSC01002015.1:210489-252989 GCA_013398225.1 Steatornis caripensis
CCCCCCCCCCCCTTAATTTTTGGAGTTTTGCTGAAGAGAAGCAGCTTTATCCACAGATTGCACAAGCTACTGGCACCATGGCAGCAGTGGAGCTTGCCTGCTCACCAGCATCTCAACTCCTATTTCTTGGCACCAGAAGTGTCTGGGTCTGATGCTTATTTCGCGCTTTCAGGTAAATATGCCAGGTCCTGAACTCAAGAGTAGCCCAGGGTCTGCTACAATGAGAACGGCGTATCAACTTCAACCTCATAATTACATTAAAAAATGTTTAAGGCATTCAAAGCTGAGACTGCAGTCATTTTCACATCTTACGGTAAAATTATCACAATTTCTCATTGTTTAAAGGTGCATAAACGTGCTGGTCTCCTCTCCTATGTGCCCTTTGCACACAGTATCATTAGAATCACCTGGCAACTCCACTGAAATGTTTGTGATGACTTTAAGATACTATGGGAATTAGAGATTTGTAGGCCTGGCATTTGATTTCTTGAGGTTCTGTGCTTTTCATAAAGTTACGAGTGCAGTTGTCACAGCACATCTACATAACGTAGTTTACTCCATTGATTTTGATAACCAAATACATATATTAACAGATCATATTTGGCTGTGTGTTTTTATTCTTCTCCCCTTTGAAAGATGTATGCACTTCCATTGTATTGTTGCTGATAAAGTACAGCCATGTAATTTCAATCATGTAGTTACAGTAGACAAACTATTAATAAATCTTAAACTGAAACTTGTTGAATTAAAATTCATAAAAGCTCCTCAGATTCTTTTTAATATTCTATAAACAGCATAATTTACAACGTCATTCTATCTCTTCTATAGCTTTCTTCTAACACTTCAGCAATAGTAGAAGTGGGTGTATTTTTTTTTCTCAGATGTACAGTCACTCTTTTTGCTAATATGATTGACTTATGTATCCATGAATGTGTCCTCCATTTTACTGATGACTTTTTGTTTTATCCAATAATACTTTTTAAGAAGATTGTTTGGATCATGTTTTAAGAACAGGTGTGAACTGTTGCTTTTTAATGCTCAGCGTAGACCCGGACAAGATTTTTGCCTGTGAACAGATTTGTGCTCAAATCAGACTGCAGCATTGCATCAGGATAACAGTGAGACCAGAAATAAAGTGGATGAAAGAAAATAATAGTAACTGAATGCAAATACTTCTGCACAATAGTATGAGAAAATCCTTCATATGTGGTGCTTAGAACAAATATTGGCTGGTGGACTAATAATACAGCTTTTCTTAACAAGAAAGTTAGTTATGTTCTCCACTGAATTGTTGGTCTAGATGTTGTAAGAAAGAGGAAGCTAGGATGTCAAATTCTTTTAGGGTTGGGTCTTTGTGGCAGTTAAAGCACTGTGGCAATGAGTAGAATTTAGTCTGCAATCGTGAGATGCATCATTGTACTCTACAAAGCAGCACTGAGTTTATTTTATTGATTCACTGCAGGTTTTTTTCCCCAAAAACTGCTGTTCCCCATTTCACACGTTTCACCTTACTTACATGTGGTACTTCCCTGCCAAAGGTGGCAATTTTTAGGATTTTGCCTGAGGGTGAGAACACTCAGATAATAATGATGATACAACATCCACTGTTAATTCTTCATGCATAACTAGACTGCTTCAATTTACAAGACATTTTATACAATATGGATAGATATATTTTTCTTCCCCCCTGCCATGTGTATTCTACTGTTTCCTCATATGTTTTGCATTGTTCATAGACAAGATAGATTTTAGAAGTCTAAGGCATGATGTTCAGAGACTTACAAACATTATTAAGAACAGTAAGGGGTTATGAGCATTTATAAACACAACAGGCCCCAATTAAGGACCCCAGTTCAGCAGCTGGAAGCTTTTGGGGGTTAATTACTACACACAAAAAGAAAACATGCAAGGAACTATGTACTTAATGTATTTTGCACCCTCAGGTTGAAGAGACTACCAATAGAGTAGGCTATTGCTTAGCTTGAGTATGGATAGAGGAGCTTGAACTGGTTTTTTATTGTGTTCACCTATGTCCACAAGTTCAAATATTTAACACCTGGATGCTTTCTAAATGCCATGGGATACTCGAATAAAGTCAGATACAAAACAAATCTGAGTCAAGCAGATGTTTTGAAGTCAAGGAAAGTAAAAGGCCATATACTGCAGAACTGGGCTGATAACAGGCAGCAAAATACTTTCTTTTCTGTTTCACTTTTTATTTCTTTCCCCAGCTTTTCCATGAGAGTCAGGGAGTTAGACAACAACATGGTCATTTAGCAGTTCACAGGTGTTTTTTTTCTCTCTTTCACCCAGTCTCAGGACAAGTGCAAGCATTTGCAGTAGGTTGATACTGTGCTGGCATCACGTCCGCAATTGCGCTAACCCAGAACACTGTTACCCTAACCATTTCTCTATTAACCTTAATAATTCTAATGCTTCATGGAAGCAGTCTTGGTGCTGTTGTGTTGATGTAGTAGATACTGCCATCGTAACTCACAATAATCTCGCAATCCTTACAAAGCCTGCTCTGTGCAATTTCCTTCTACTTCACATTATTTACTTGGTCTAAACTACTTGCTGTTTCATATAGTGATGAATACCAGTTCATTTAGTTCAAATAAAATAATCTCTTCAGATATTGATTCGTTCTCTGACTAATCTCCACTTCATGAGTCCATCTTGGGACCTGTTAGGAAGTTTCCCCATAATGCAGTGCTACTGCATGGCTGAACAAACTTCTGTGTTAATACAACAAATTTCCACCTGCACGGAGGCTTGCTGTGGTTTTCTTATATTGTTAAAAGTTTATCCACTCTTTTAAACTCTGATAAGTCTGCAGGTGTAAAAAGGACTTCCTCTAGCAGAAACTGGAGCATCTGATGGAAAAGAAGAGTGTGGTCAAGAGCCGTTGACATCTCTATATTCCACTGTCATTTTTTTGCTCGTTTGCTTCTGTTGTGAGTTTTTGCGACTGCAGCACTGCCTTGAAGTCCTGGGAGCAGGACACCCAAATTGTTCTCATTCATTACAGCAAGGAAGCAGCAGAATATCCCTTCTTGGGAGAAGGAACAACCCAGTGTTGAGAAGGCTGGCAGACCCCTGTATCTCTGACCAACAGAGCTGCTAATAATGTCAGTATGCTGACATAGAAAACTTGGATCCTACCAGTTATTTTCTTTATTTATAGTTCATTTTTCATCATTCTTTTTTAGGTCTTCTCATCTTACTTTCTTATCCTTGTCCCGTTCATTGCCACTTCTTTTTTTTGTTGTTGTCTCCTCTGGCTCAGTCTTGTCAGCTCCATGTTTGAGCCTGCATTAAAACCGTTTTTGCTCTTTCAGTTATTTTTTTTAAAAGCAGCATCCCTACGTTCTTCACGTTTATCTGTACTTGGGTAGTTCATAAAGATTTCAGAAAAGGGATTGCCTTTCTGCATGTTTGCATAATGTCTACCCCATCTGAGACCCTAAAGCTTAAGCAAGAATTAAAAAAAAAATCATGCATTTTCCACTGATGTGCCTACTCTGCTTAAAAATGGGAAGTTCAAGCAATTAAGGACTCAGGTGACTCCTCATGTAACTGCAGTTGTGTGACTAATTATGCTACCTTTTTCAGTAAATCTTACATTTGAAAGAGCATGTATGTCTGCAAGAGTGAAAACCATTTCTGGATTGGTTTTGCTTTTGTGTTCCTAACAGTTGCTTATTAATACGAACATGTTTAGGGGGAAAATGGAGGCCTATGGATGCAATCTGACCTTTATCCGGAGCTGATATCAAGTAACTTCACAGTTTGTCATCTGACTGTTCACAGTGTTAGAAAGAGTATTGGTGTATGTGCGTTTAACTGGACTTCATGCTTCCATGCATCTAGTACTTGTCCTCTTTCCCCAATAGTAAGCGAATCCATTCATACACATACAATTTTCAACACTTTTTTGTGTTATCACTACTGTTTAGCTTTTCTTGGAAGAGCGGAAACGAAGGGATAAATGTAAGAAAGACAGCAAATAAAAAGCATTTAACACCACCTAAAGGATGACTACAGCCAGCTGGGAAAATCCATGGGACAAGTGGGGATGCAGCCAAGGACGTGGAGAAGTAGATGAAGGCACTGCAAGGACCGCTCTCCAGTTCAGGACCTGAACCTGAGAAGTAAACAAAGTCCTGCTGGGGGACAGTTACTAGTGGGGTCACCCAGCAGTTCGTGTGGGAATCCATATTGTTTCTTATTAACCTAGGAGCTAGGATACAGTGTACCCTTAGCAGGTTTGCAGATCATGCCACATTGGGTGGGAGTGGCTTTTTCACTGGAGGGCAGGCTGTCATTCATAAGGACATTTTTAGGCTGGAGAAAGAGTCCAGTAGGAATCTCATGAGGTTCAGCACAGGCAAATGTAGCGTCCTGGCCCTGGTCTGGGAAGACCTTCCCCTTCTATCCAGGCTTGGCATCCACTGGTTGAAAAACAGATTTTGTGAAAAAGGACCTGAGGGCCTCCAGTGAGCTGCAGAAGGAACATGAGCAGCGGTCAGCAACAGTTGCAGTGAAGACCAACTGCATACTGAGAACAGGGTGAGTTGAGCCACTAGGGCAGAAGTGATTGTTAGTGAGGAGTGTCAGTCTCTTCTCCCGAGCAACAAGTGATAGGATGAGAGGAAGTGGCCTCAAGTTGTGCCAGGGAAGGTTTAGATTGGATATTAGGAAAAATTTCTGCTCTGAAAATGTTGTCAACCATTGGAACGGACTGCTCAGGGAAGTGGTTGAATCACTATCCCTGGAGGTATTAAAGAGACAGGTAGATGTGGTGGTCAGGGACATGGTTTAGTGGTGGACTTGGTAGTGTTAAGTTAATGGTTGGACTCGATGATCTTAACGGTCTTTTACAAAATAAATTATTCTATGATTCTATGAATTCTTCTCTATTTAGCACTTGTGAGACTCCAAATGAATTTTTGAGCTTCCCAGAGCAAAATAGGTATTGACATGCTGCAGTCAGTGTAGTGGAGGGCTACCAAGATGATTAGAAGCCTAGAGCACATGACAAGGGGAGACCGGGAGAATTGTGCTTGAAGAAACCAAGAAGAACGGGCTAATGGGAGATCTTATTGCTGCCTTCAGGTACTTATTGGTAAAGTGTAATCAAGATGGAAACACTCTTCTTAGAGGTGGCAGGATGAGAAGCAGAAGACACAGGTTGTTATATAGGAAATTATTATTAGATACAAAAAAAAAGAAAAAAAGAGGGGAAAAAGAAAAGCAAGCATAAATGCCCAGATAGACTATGGTATAACCATCCTGGAAGATAGTCAAAACCGAACTGGACAAGACCCAGAGGAATCTGACATAGTTGGACTCACGTTGAGAGGAGGGTGGAACTAGAAGACCTCTAGAGATTATTTCCAACCAAAACTATGTTGTAATCTTGTAGCAGTTGAACTTGTAGCAATGCAAGAGTGGATTTAACATCCTTGCCTATTTTACAGGGCCATCTGCAGTGGTCTGCAAAAATACGTGGCAATAATGTATGTGTCTGTAATGCATTAGATGTATTTGCTACAGTTACATTTGTTTCATGGCTTTGAACTCTCATCAGAATGCACAGCGTAACAGCACTGATGCTTCTCTCTCTTATGGGCGTATTAGTACAGCTTATATATAGCCATGATAGATAATAAGATGCTGCCTGATAGAGTGAACAAGCCATATTAGCAAGATAGAGAGGTCTGGCAAACACTGTGCCATCTTTATCAGAAAACCATTTCTGTGTGCAGGAAAGAGTGGAGAGGAGGGAGAAAGGAGTCAGCTAGACCTGAGGAATAGTCATCACCCAGCTGATTAACTGACTTTCTGATCCAGCTGGTGCTTTAATGGTCTGCTCCAGGGGACATACAAGAAGTAGACTTGCATGTAGATGTGCAGGATAGCACTGTGAGAAAGTAGAGCTGCCAGTTATTATCATGTATTGTACTTCTGAGAGTACACAAGTAAGGGTACTTCCTAGCTCAAGGGCTTTTGTCTATGACCAGGCTAAAACGATTCAGCTCTCTTGACTCTTGATGTCCCAGGAGAGCCTCTTGGCCCATTCCAAGATTAAGATCCTTTGTCATTTGCTGCAAAATAACAAAGAGCAAAGTCACTGAATGTAAAGTGCATGAGGGGAAGCAAGAATGGCTTTAAATGGGTTTTGTAGTGTTGAAATGCAAGTATTCTCTGACCTTTCTTAATCCTGATTATTGTTCATGAAAGAACAAGTGCTGCTAAATAAAAGATATACTCCTAACCGTGGAATTAACTGTAATTACATGCCATTCTGAAATATTTCATAATTTTCTAATTGCTTAAAGTGTTGGTATTTAGTAAACATAATTTACAGTAATTCCTTTATTCTTTCTTCGTCTAACCAATAATCATCTTTGTAATAGGTAATAGAATTGTGAACCGAACAAAACTGTACACGTAAGTGTTCAAAACATTTCTATTTGTCTTTTGTTTCAGTAGGAATCCAAAACAATGTTAATCTGATCAACAGGGGTCAATAGAAAAGTGAGTGAAGATTCTTATTTCTTTGAAGTTGGTGAAGGCAATGAACTAATCCTCCTAAACAATGACGGCCTTTAATTCAGAGTCTCAAACACTGAAAGGCATTGTGAAGAGGGATTTGCAGTGTTTCTGGTTTTAATTTAGACTGTACAGGCAGGTACAGTAATGGGAGGTGAATTACTCTTATTTCTTTGTAGCAGTACTATAAGACAAAACCCACAGAAAACTCCCAGACCTGATTTATTGATGACTGGAATAGTAAAGAAGTCTTAGAAGAACTTCATTCTATCTTACCCTCCATGTCCCCACCCCCAGTTTTAATGTATCCGTCTTCTTCCTTTCTTTGTGATTTCCTTAGGTCTACAACTTGAAGGACAACTACGAACTTGGGACTCAGCAGCCATGTGAGTGGCCATCTCTGGAAGCAACAACAGCCAGTTCTTCAGCCTGCTGTTACCTGGTTGCCTTCACCTGAAATGATGATGGTGGAATGGGCTGCGGAGGGCCCTTCTGCGAATTTTTGGGGATGAGGAATGCATAAGACAATGTGGAATGCGTTCACCCCTGTGAGTCACAGGTGCTGGGTTATTCAGGTGGGTAACACACAGCCAGCAGGACAGGAACTTGCCAGCCAGGACCTTGTCCCACTGCTCCAGAGTGAGGGGAGCAGGCCAGGCCCAGGGATGGCAGCAGGAGTCAACTTAGTCCTAAGGACTAAGTCCTAAGTCCTAGGTCAAGCTGGAAGCCAGCCTATGGGTCTGGGTCCACTCCACCAGAGTGCATGGCCAGTCATGGCTGTGTTTGACTTAGGACTTAGTAGGACTCCTACTTAGCCCAGTGACCACCAGACAGGTTCTACAGTGAGTTCTCAGGTCTGAGGTCAAGCTGGAAGCCAGCCTATGGGTCTGGGTCCACTCCACCAGAGTGCATGGCCAGTCATGGCTGTGTTTGACTTAGGACTTAGTAGGACTCCTACTTAGCCCAGTGACCACCAGACAGGTTCTACAGTGAGTTCTCAGGTCTGAGGTCAAGCTGGAAGCCAGCCTATGGGTCTGGGTCCACTCCACCAGAGTGCATGGCCAGTCATGGCTGTGTTTGACTTAGGACTTAGTAGGACTCCTACTTAGCCCAGTGACCACCAGACAGGTTCTACAGTGAGTTCTCAGGTCTGAGGTCAAGCTGGAAGCCAGCCTATGGGTCTGGGTCCACTCCACCAGAGTGCATGGCCAGTCATGGCTGTGTTGGACCTGGAGACAGGCACACCTGCAGCATAGCTCAGGCAGGGACTGATGGCCCCAAGCTGAACCAAAACGAGGGCCCTGGGCCAGGAGCAGGGGTATGGAGGGCCACACGGACAGGGCTATTAGAGCCTGTTAGTGCCTTTAAGACCTTGATAAGCATAAGGGACAGTGGCTGATCAGTAATCTGAGACCAGGGGTAGCACGTGGATTTCTGCTGGAAGGTGCAGTATTGGACAGAAGAGAGAATGCAAAGAGGGGCCCTCTGACTCATGCTAAGGCAGCAAACCAGACTGGCCAAAGGAGAGCATGAAGGACTCCAATTATGCTGAAGCGGATGGAAGTGCTTTTATCGATAGCAGGAGGGTGATGATTTCACTCTACATTTCTGTCTACCACACAGAAAACGCAACACGCAGTAGGACGCCTGTTGTCAGTCACCATTAACTCGTTTGGGGTGAAAAGAATGGTTTCTTAGTAATCTTCTCCTGAATTCTTCTACCTCTTTTTCTGATTCCCTTACTTCAGTTAGAGTCTAGTTGGCAAAGAAAATGTTAATATTAAATATTGAATATTTTCAGTTCCCTCTCTCTTACAGAAGGAATTGAGGATTGATTGATTGTTCTCTGTGCCTTCATCTTTCACTTTTTTTGTCGGTCTTTCCTTTTCTTGTAATGTGAGAGGAAGTCCAACGTTTGAACCTTGGGTTAAAATGTTTGCCTTGGCCTTAGGCTGAACCTGCTGATTTTGATATTTTATGCTTTTGTTTGTAGAATCTGAGAAGGTATAGATGGGCAAAATCAGGCTTACTGTAGGTTCATAACTTTAATAATGATGACTGCGATAATTGTGAGGACCATTTCAAACATACTCAGTTCACATGTTGTCTTTGGGGTTCTCTGTCTACCTGCAAGAAAAAATACTGTCCTCTAACTCTACAGACCTACAGGAACTCAGGGACTTACAACCATCAAATGTGTCACAGAAGATTGGTTTCATGGCATTGGGGGGAGAGGCATGATGCCAGAGTGCTGTTCTTATCTTCAAATAGCATCTCCCTGAATAAGGTCCTCTTTGTTTCAGGAGTCATGGGTGTGTTTTGTATGCACTGTTCATCTATTTTTTCAGTTGCATGTTCAGAGATAACAAGGGTTGCACTAATTGCCTAAATAAGATTTGGAATTTAACAAATTATAATGTTCAACAACATAATGTTCTTTGACAAAACCAACACAGGTAATGCTTTCCTAGTCTGACAGCACTGGGAAATAGAGTTGATTCAGAAGTGCAAGGATGAGATTATAATAGCGTAAGAAAATAAAAAGTGCTATTTATCACTGTTTCAGTGTCATCAACTTGTTATTTTTATTGTTCTTCAGAATAATGGGATTTATTGAAGTAGTTTATCCTCAAGTCACATGATACATATTGTGCATGAAGAACGAAGAGGATTCTAAATAGCAAAACACAACAAAAGCACATTAAATTTAGTGGAAATCCACAGCAAGGAGAGCTACACTTTAAAAACTATACTATTTCTATCTGGAACAAGCAGAGAATAAGTACATACGTAAAAGCAAAAGTTCGGCTATTAAAACTACACAAATTGTGATATTTGCATAGTTACTGCTGTGCTGAAATGAAAGAAGGTAATTGTGTGTATGAAAGGTTTTCAACATCTGTCTTTGGAATCAAATGAAGAATTAGATAAACATGCTGGTTGTTATGCATCTGGGATATATACACCAACACTCAATATTCACAAATTGCTAAATGGTTGTTTGACACCTGAAATTCTATTGATTACTAAAGCTCAATAATGTCTGAAAGACTTGTTCAAAAGAGCAGGCAAGCAAGCAAGCAATTACGTAGTATTGGGACTTTTAGCATACACAAAATTCACTACGATAAGAGCAAACATTCTGACCAGATAAATAACCTTAGTTCAGTATGGCAGCAGCCGTAACAGGAAACATTTCAAATGGTGATTACATAAAATTAAGGATGATACAGTGAAAAAGAGTATTGTAAAGCAGACAGCAGGGAATTTCAAGGATCACAAATCCTCCCCTAATATAAATTACCGCAATAAATTCTAGCATGGGTTGTTTCTTTTATAACATGGTTACCAAGAAAATAGAAATTGTGAGCTAAAATTCCAGGACATTTAAATCATGATAGTCCCTAGAAGTTTAATTTTTTAATTTAGTTTCAAGTTCGCTGAGAAGTGAACACAGGCCATAGATATAAAAGTATTTGATTGTATAAATTAACGCCTGTTTGCTTAGATTCTATGTTAAGTAAGCAAAAAACAGTCTTAATGATGTTATTTTGGTAACTGGAAATAAATAGTTAACCTTATTGCTTCTCTCACAGATTTTTAGCATGACCTTAGTGACATACATTCAAGTGTCAAGAATTCCATTGAAAACTGTGGAAAGATACCAGTGTAAAACTGGTGTGTGAGCCAGTCTCAGCACTTGGCAGAGGTTATGTCCCGTGGATCTCCTCATTATTATAAAACACTCAAAAAACAACTGCCTGAAAGATGACAATAGCAATTTCAAAAAATTTCTTTTAAGATTAACTACCAGAGTGCTGTGCCTTGCTTTTCATCTCACTGGAATTATTAGTCATCTCTCAGATGGCTTAACAGGGATGGTCATTGTACTGTAACTCTGGGCTCCGATTGTGGGGATGTCCTTATGTCGTAATTAGAGAAAAGATGCTGCATCAGAGAAAACTGTAATAGAAATATCAACTGCTCTGGCTAGCGTTAATCTCTTTTGATATGAAGTGATCTGGCATCATGGGAAACCAAAGAAGATTTTCTTCATGTAGTTTACAAACAAAAGAAGAGTACTGCAAGACTACAGAAAAACACAACTCCAGCAACACTTACAATTTGGCCTGGGGTTGACTCCAAAGTACCTGCAGGCAATCTCATGCAATGCAAAATACCACTAGTGACTTCCAGTTCTCTGCATAAGGCAGCTCATAATGGACATTGGCTAGTCGTGGTGCTCTTATGACTAGTTAAATACCAAAGCAATGTTTTGCGTAAATTAACATAGGTTCCCATATGTTTCTGGTCAAATACTCTCAAAGGAAAAATTCATATGTTGCACATAGCGCGTTCCTGTCCTTTGAGAATAGTCCAAAAAAAAAAAAAGACTAGATGAAGAATTTCATCTCTGTTCTTAGGATTAAAATTTCATTGCCCTTAAAGTCTTCAGCAGGTCCTGTTTAAAACCAGAACTTCAACTCTATATCCAACTATATGAGGTGTTGAGTGGTAAACAGTTTCTGCAATTACCCCACAGAATGATAATGGTTTGTGACTACTCTCTTCAAAGAGGAATGAGAATGACAAGTGTACAATTACACATTGTCATCTGATGCCGCTGACTGTGAGATATAGCTGATTGTCTGTTAACATAGATTATACACAGATGATGACCCTGAATTGTTCTGCAGTTCTTCAAAAAACTGTAAGAGAAGATTTGGACCCATTACTTACTGTCCTAGAGAACTTCCACAATACTCTATTATGTATCTTATTCAACCTACTTTAGGGCTTCAGCTAAAGTGAAGCCATTACCAGAATAAGATAGAAACATTAGTAGTAGCTCTAGTGCCTTTGCAGTGAGGCAAGAAGGAAGCATAATTTCTACAACTCATGAGATTGCTTTATATCGGACTGGTTGTACTGGGACTTGCTGCTAAGCAGTGGTGTACAAGGTAATCTCTCAGAAGACTCAGAGTAATGGCTTTCAGTATGCCTTCTGCTTAGATGGAGGCAACACTGTCTGATACTAAGGGCACATTAAAAACTCATCTCTTTTATTTTCCTTTTGTATGATTTGAGCTAACGAAAGTCTTAGGAGGTGAGCAATTTCTTTGCAGAGTTTGCTGTTCAGTTCCATTACATCAATAAGAAATAAGGTATTAAAATATATTAAAAGACAAACATGACAGTTTTCCTCTCTGTTTTTCCAGTGTGCTTTGACTTCATCGTGTCTGTCATTCAGGCAGCAAACAATTCATGGTATAGAAAGTAGTGTTTTTTTATTGTCAGTGTCTAAGAAATACTAAGGTATGAGCATAGAGATTAAATTAATACAAAATTTTAAATATTGTGTTTAGGATGGTGGAACTGTACCACATGTTCTGCAATAAATTAATTATTTATATTCCATTTACCTGTTACTATTCCAGGAATGCACTTCCACCATTTCTTGTATTTTTCTATCATACACTTCAGGTCAGGGCTTTGACAAAAGAGAGTAAAGTATTGCACTGCTGGATAGTCTCTTCTTTTCACCAACCAAAGAATTATACTTCTAACAAGTCCTCGAGTGAAGTTGTGATACAGAATTTTGCTGGCTACCCTCAACTCCTGCTTTTTGATCAAGGAATTGTGGCAAAAAATGGAAGCATGTCCTCCTCAAATCCCTTCTCTGTGATTGAGCCCGGTGTCTAGATTCCCAGTTCTCACTTGCAGAACCTGGCAAGGTTAAGTCTTCTTCTATGTGGGTTTTTTTTACAAAACAAAACCGATCTGCTCCCTACTATAAATAGTTGCAGATGGTAATAATAGCACTGGTAAGCAACCAGGTGAATGCCAAACCTTCCTTGAAATGCCCCAGCTTCTACTGATGAGGAGGCTTGCATGCAGCACATTCTGTCAGGGGTGTTCATTTATCATTAGCCAACCGGGGAGACAACATGAGCTCAAATGCCACCAGAAAAGACACAACAGCTCTGTTTTGAATGCTGTACATTTGTTTCAAGGAAAATTTGTGAACAGAAAGTAGGGCTAAATGTATTAAATAAATAATTTGCTCTGAGTCAGATTCTGTTTGCTCACACAGAAAAGGACTTTATTTAGCAGCTGCATGAGCATTTCACGTGGAGTGAAATATTATCTGAACCAAGAGAAAAGATCAGAAATTTGTATTATGTAGTGGGAAATACCAGCAACTGTTTGACCAAGGAGAGCTGTGTTAGAAGTCTTCCAGTAAAGGTGGGTAGGTCACTTCATCTTAGACAGTCCATGCACAAGGACTGTCTGGAGAGCCTCCTACCCCATTTCTAAGAAGTTCTTTGTTGCTGATATTCAAATGATGATTTTACAAGGCTTAAATAACAGGCAAGTTTAAATGAATTTTCAAAGGGACAGCAGGTCCCAGACCAGTCCCCTGCTGCATTCCTGCTTCCTGCTCCAAAGCCCATTTGAAGATCCTGTAAGAGTTGAGACCAAGCAGTCAGTAAGAAGAAATGCATATAATACATACAAATGCAGGATAATGTAGGTTATAGAAGATCCCCATTCCAACTTCCTGCTCAGAGCAGTGTCAGCTATGGGATGAAATCAGATTGCTCAGGACTTTATCTGGTTGACTCTTGAAAACTACCAAAGACAGACATTGCACAACCTTCCTGGGCAACCTGCTCTACAGCTTGACTCTTTTAAAGGTGATAAAGTTTTCCTGACATCAAATCCAAGATGGCATGGTTTTTGTGGCTTTTGTTCTCTTGAGTGACTCAACAACTACAAATGAAACTATTCTTTGTGTAAAAGAGGTGTTAGTTTCCTGCACCTTGTTTTCTGTAGGATTTGATTCAGAGGGCATTTTCCAAAAATACCTACTAGTCTGGGTCTGCCAAATGAGGTAAATGGATATTTAGACACATAAGACCTTTGGGTACATCTAGGTTAGGATGGAGGTAGCAGAGATTCTGAGGATCTTGACTCTGGAAGACATACTCAAAAGCTGCAGTAGGTATCCCAGGCCTTTTGCAGCGCTTTTCCTGTTCTTGGTAAGAACATTCACAAGTTTTCAGGCCTGGCACTCTTAAGAGCATGTTTGTGATATGAACAAAGAGAGTTTTAGAAGTGTTGATAGCTTGTGTATTTTCAGTTTCGCGATGGGAATCACATTAATGAGAACATCTGACTCAGAATGTTAATGCTTATTCTCATATGAAATAAAACAAGTAGACAAACTGCTAACAGAATCACATTCGTGTAGTTGATCTTTTCTCTTTTACTTTTACACAATGCACTATGTCCAGGGAAAACAACAACAGCTATAAAACTGCATCTGGACAGTTAATTAATAAATCTATAACAATTAACTTTAAATCGTTGTTAACTACAAACCCAGAAGTTTAAATCAACCATAAACTTAATTGTATATTCCATCCCCACCAGTGACAAACAATTTCTAAGTATTGCTAACAGGGGTTCATTTGAAGGGTTGGAGACATCAGATAGCACATTAACTTTAATTCACTGTTGCTACTGAACAGAGCATTAAGGATAGAGACCTTATGAAAACCTGAATGAAACTTTTTAGATTTTTAAATAGCAACCATCGTGTCTCCGTTTGTACTACCCCTCATTGTCAAATCCCTTCACAACCAGTCCTGTGCACATTCTTCAAGGAAAATTGTACTCAGCTACTTTTGTAGTTAGAAAACATGGTGTTCCAGGTACTTTGGAAGCTACTTGCATGTTAATCTGCCCCATCAGTGCTTGGAGGGCAGGCACTACTTGGCCGTTTAGCACGTAAACTGGGTTGGTGGAGCAAGGAGGAGTAGGCATGGGACAGTAGAAGTCTAGGGCGACCTGTTACGGGGAAGTTACCTGGATGGGAATATAGAACATACAGTGAACTATTGCTTTACAGAAAAGTTATATGGAAGGTAGAGGACATGGGTGGTCTAAGGTGATGTGGTTATGGATAAGGTGGATAGAAGGCATACAGAGGAGCTGCAGATGTGTATTAGTGGATAAATTGCTTTTACCAACAACACACATGCAAACCTGGCCTGGGTAGCACAGATCCCTTCTGCCCTTTGTCAATGAAGGATATTTGTCAGCTCCAGCATAAAGAGCGTTATCGGATGATAAGCTGACAAGAAATACTACTTTTACTGTAGGCCTAACCAACCCCTTTCACATTGCCTGCCATACTACAAAACAGCTACAAGCAGCTTTACCTGTATTTTCCTGAACTTTCCTTCCAATTCACTTACCAACAATGTTCAGAGGACCCACTAAAAAAGGTGTCTGATTGAAGTGATAAAATGTTGGCTGTGATTTGTGGTACTTCTTTACAAAGGCTCTACGTTCAGGAATATATGAAATACGTCTCTCTTGTCAGCCAGGAATCATGTGGCTTTCAGAAGTGGTTTAATTTAGGCCCAGTCCTGAATTCCTTTTTGGAAGAAAATTTGAATAATATTGTTGGGTGTTTTGGTCATGTAAGGATTGTTAATTTGTTGTCTGGATGTCTGGACTGGCATCTTCTGACATGTTGATTTGGGATATAAGTTCCATAAACAATGTATATTCAGATTATTTCCCCCTTACTGTATCTATTACATATCTTTTTCCTGTGGGAAAGAAAAAGCTATCAGAAAATCACAAGCGATTAACATATTGTTAAAATCGCAGTTCTGAAAGTGGAAATAAACCATGAAATCTCACCTCTAGAGCATTAGAACCACCTGTAAATACCTACACATTTAATTCCTGAAACTTTAATTGTTTTTCAAGTAGGAAGAACACCTTGTTCACTCCAGTCATCGTAAATTTTAAGACACAGCCACAGCCACAGCCCCATTATAATGTACATTCCTAAAGCCTGATCTTCTCCCCAATATTTTTTCCTTTTGCTTGCCCAACTTACAATATATTTTGAGACAGAAAGGCAGTAACAGACAACTGTCTTTCTGTAAAATATAGTGAGGTTATTCTGTACAAATGGAATGAACCTCATTTTTTCATTTCAGATCAAAGCAGAAATCTTTTGAAGTTTAGCTATTTGATAAAAAAGGGCTTTATAACAAGCAGATATAGAAGTTAATAGGACATAGAGATATTTTATTAAACTGCAAACCATTATTAATATTGCAGTTTTAACTTGAAAGAAATATGTGAAATGACACCGGAAATTAATTAGATTATTTCATCATTCTTTTACATTATAAACTTTGATACACTTGCATAGATATATAGGTACATTGATAAAAAGACACAAAGACAAACAGAATTTTAATGAGTGGGAGCTTTTATCTACTATCACTTTGTGACTTAATTTTTTCTGTTTATACTGCCTATTGATTCCAGTTGAAACCTGCTGTTTTAATGTTGTTATTGATATTCTCTCTGGGTTTTCTTCTAATTCTGGCATTGATATTACCTTGATCGGATTTAGTTTATTTGAATTGCCTGTAGGTTTCAGTCTCCAGAGTTTTTCACTGCTTATAGACATGCAAAGATAAAACCTCTCTTTTTATCTAAAAATCCTTGAGAGACTCTGAAAGATACAGCCGTTTTCTGAGAACATTAAAAAGAAAGAGACAACAATCAAAAGGAATATACTTCTCACCTAGCCTATTCAAGACAACATTTCTATACACCCTGCATATTCTCTGACATGCACAGACTTCTCATCCAGTCAGTTCCCTTTCACATTTGGAAACGATGTGTAGAGAAATTGGTTTGTCATAAAGTCACAAACAGTTCCAAGCTCCGTGTCACAGGCTGCACCTTCACTGGACTGTCCCTGGTCCTGACTAATTTGGGAAGTGTACCTGCATAGGGCTCCACGCTATTTATGTTTACACCCTCATGAGAAATTAGGCTTTAGCATATACTTCAAATGTAACAGAAAATCTCCCTTCCCAATGGGAGAAGTCAATGCGTAAGGGTGGGTGGGGTAAATGAGGGAAAACTTATTATGTGTTTGGCTAGAGGTAATTTCCATACATTGTTCCTGTAAATTGCTATTTCTCCAATTTCCCTGTGAGTCTTGGAAAGAAATAAGAAAAACAATATTTCAATCAAAAAAAAAGTTCTAAACAGTTTTACTTTTCAAATTGTTACATTTCCTTTGTTGTAAAAGTAAAACAAAAGAGGAAAAATACTTGTAACTCATCGTTCTGCTTTTTTATCTCTCTGTCTCTAATTTGTTTGCTTTATTTTCTTTCTCTTTGTAAGTTTTTTTTTTCTTTCTTTCTCCTTTCTTTTGGCTTGACTTCAATCTTAATTCCCATTTTGTTTTGTTTTGTTTTGTTTTGTTTTGTTCCCCCTTCTTTCTTCTTCCTGTAGGCCTATAGTTTATTTTCTTCTCTTTGTTCTGACTCCTTTGTCATCTAACAGTGTGCTTTTTTTGAAACAATTATTTTGCAGGAAATAATGAACATTTTCAAGTCTGTAATTAAAGCCAGGTAAAGACTATCAATATATGTGTAAACATGTGCTCTATTTGCTCATGATTTATTTCCTCCGTCCATATGTCACAGGCCAGTTGTATTAACAATTTGACATCCTATAGAATTCTTTAAGATCTAACAGTCAGCTTGTGCAGTATAGGGTCTTCATAGACAGGAAGACTGATAATTGTTGTAATGAATCTGAACCATCTGAATCATCCTGGTATCGCCATAAATTTATTTTTTAATAACATTAATAAGGAGTGACTAACATAATAGAAAAGTGAATTGGAGACTGTGGCAAAAAAATACTGTTCCTCTAAGGTAGAGAGTGGTGAACTGTGATGGGCTATTGGAAGGCAGCAGAGAGGGAAAGGAAGCACTGTTTGCCTTTTGCTACAGTCTTCCCCATGGATCACCTGCACGAGGCCATCAGCATCACTGTCTACAGCCTGTGTGGAATGTATTGTTAGTCCATACTGGGGTTCTGACAGCAGAAATTAAAATGGGTTGCAGGGGTACCTGTCAGGCCTGTGTGGGGAATGAGAGGGCAGGAGAGACATTTCTTACTTGGGAAATCTGAACCACAGGCCCTCAGATCTTACAGACACCCTACCTCCTGCTCTTATCTCCAAACGCTTTCTTTCAAAATCCTCTAGTGTCTTGCAGCCCAGAGCCCTGATTCCCTCATCTCAGCTCTCCATTCCATCACCAAACCATTTTACTGCTCTTGCTTATTCAGAGTAACCCTTCCCCTCATTCATCCCGGGGCTCTGTTTCTTCTCCTAACCTTTCTTAATCTTTCTCCTCCAAATCCTTCCCAGTTTCTACCTCAGTTGTTGCATCTTTCCGACTCTTCTCACTCTGGATTTCCCCCATCCTTCAGCCCACTGTCAGACATGACCCCCCGCCAAAACTCTTTCCTTCCCATGTTGCTGAAGACAGCTGAACTTCTCCCCACAAAGTTACATCCTTCTTTCAGCACGACACTTACCCTGGGAGCCTTTTACCCCTGGTATCCAATATTCTTTAACAATGTCTGGAAACTGTAGTTCTGCTGCCATACCAACTCCTGCATTTCTTGCCAGCATTCACTATTGCATTCCTCTTGGTCACTGCAAATAGCAGTGCCTTCTTCACCATTTTTTTTTCTCCTCTGAAAAAGCACACCGCTGGTTCACTTTTTCATCAAAAGATGAGTAGCAAAGTAGAGTAAGTATCCCAGCTTCCCTAAGCATGGTAGCCCAGTGGCTAGTGTGTTTCCTGGAGAGAAACATCTCAAGTTTCTTCTAAAAGAGCAAGGCTTACAGGACTACCAGTGAGGTGGAGAGATGTTGTGGCCTTTGGGATGTGTATAGCTCTATTGTAGCTCTTTGCTCTTCTTTCTGTGCCAATTTTCTCTGTAAAAGTAGCCCCTCTCCAGCGTGTGTTTGAGCAGGCATGTGTGTGTACCTTGGTAGCACAGAAACTGAGATTCTGTGTGATTGTTACAAAGCAACAGCTCCAACCAGATATGCAAGCCATAGGCAAGAGTGAATGGAAAGGTGTCATGCACATGTTTCACACGAAAATCACAAATGGCTGACATATATTTGCCAGACTTGCTGGAGAGACTTCTGGCTGAGGTGGCTGCAAAATAGTACAATGTAAAATAGTGAAGTGGTGTGAGCAAAATCTGGGGGTCATTTTGCACCCTTACTGAAAACAGGGATGATGGTGAACGTGCTACTATTGTGTACATTTAACTCCTTGTGCTACTGTTTTTCTTCTGATGAGGAAGAAGGATGGCCAAAAAAATTAATAAAATGCAAGTTTTAGGCCAGGAACTTTTGTTGTAGACAAAAATCATACTGTGTAGTCATTGGGAAATAACAGAATAAAAGACAAAGAATGTGCCTTTGAGGGGGCATGTCTAAAACTCAAGGAATAGGAGGAAAAACCTGTTTTCTTCCTTGGAAGATTTATCCATATCAGGAGGTGACAAGGAAGCACTGCGGGACTGAGAGAAAGCCCGTTTTCAGGAGTCAAGGAGTCAAAGTGCTGTGCTATCTCACATTGAAATTGCCACGCCATTTCAGATATAAGTGAAGATAAAGATATTGGAAAATGTTTTTGCAGTAGGCCACAAAGACTGCTTATTATATTGACTAAAAGGAGAACAAGACATAGCTGAATTGTGCAGTATTGCTTCGCCTGGGAGACTGGAATTAGCAAGATCTAGTATTTTCTCAGCAAAGATTTTGACTTCATTTTGAGAATATCCATACAGAGATCCTGTAAGCAGTGAGTAGCAGACAGTAAGGGATGATAGCGGAAATGGTACCGAGTGAGATTCTGATTTACCCTTACAACTTTTGGGAATTAGACAGATACGCCATATAAACCAAAATTTTCAATGGCTCAATGTACAAAGTTATACTTGTTTATACCTTCTGAGCTCCTTTAGTCTTTGATTTACTCTAAGAATGATTTCCACAGCTGAAGTTTGCATTTTCTAGAACACAATTCTTTCTGCTACTTGATAACTTCTCTAAATGCCCCCTTGCTCTTCTGTAATTAGTAGTGGATGACCATTTTTTATTCACCGTACCTATCCTCTTTACGATTGTGTAGACAAAGTTACATCTTTTCCAAGCTGAAATGTCTGCTATGTACCCTTTCCCATACTGGANTGTACATTTAACTCCTTGTGCTACTGTTTTTCTTCTGATGAGGAAGAAGGATGGCCAAAAAAATTAATAAAATGCAAGTTTTAGGCCAGGAACTTTTGTTGTAGACAAAAATCATACTGTGTAGTCATTGGGAAATAACAGAATAAAAGACAAAGAATGTGCCTTTGAGGGGGCATGTCTAAAACTCAAAGAATAGGAGGAAAAACCTGTTTTCTTCCTTGGAAGATTTATCCATATCAGGAGGTGACAAGGAAGCACTGCGGGACTGAGAGAAAGCCCGTTTTCAGGAGTCAAGGAGTCAAAGTGCTGTGCTATCTCACATTGAAATTGCCACGCCATTTCAGATATAAGTGAAGATAAAGATATTGGAAAATGTTTTTGCAGTAGGCCACAAAGATTGCTTATTATATTGACTAAAAGGAGAACAAGACATAGCTGAATTGTGCAGTATTGCTTCGCCTGGGAGACTGGAATTAGCAAGATCTAGTATTTTCTCAGCAAAGATTTTGACTTCATTTTGAGAATATCCATACAGAGATCCTGTAAGCAGTGAGTAGCAGACAGTAAGGGATGATAGCGGAAATGGTACCGAGTGAGATTCTGATTTACCCTTACAACTTTTGGGAATTAGACAGATACGCCATATAAACCAAAATTTTCAATGGCTCAATGTACAAAGTTATACTTGTTTATACCTTCTGAGCTCCTTTAGTCTTTGATTTACTCTAAGAATGATTTCCACAGCTGAAGTTTGCATTTTCTAGAACACAATTCTTTCTGCTACTTGATAACTTCTCTAAATGCCCCCTTGCTCTTCTGTAATTAGTAGTGGATGACCATTTTTTATTCACCGTACCTATCCTCTTTACGATTGTGTAGACAAAGTTACATCTTTTCCAAGCTGAAATGTCTGCTATGTACCCTTTCCCATACTGGAATAATTATATACCTCTGATCATCTTTGCTATTGTCTAGCTTTTCTGGTTCACTCTTTTGAATACTGCACACAGTATTCAATGTGTGGGTTTAACATGTGTTTACAAAGTGTCATAATGAATTTTTCTGCGTTGCTTTCATTCCATTCTCAGTATTACTGACAGCCTCTAAGCACAGCATATTTACAAATATGCACAGTAACTTCAGGATCTCTATTTTGAGATCCTGATTTTAGAGGTTTCTAGCAATTATCTAAGAACTAATGTAATCTCTCTCCTTGTGTATAGTTACATATATTTTTCCTATGTGCATAACTGCGTTTATTAAGACCTAATTTGTCTAACATTTTAGAACCCAGTTAGTCAATATAATGAATTTTCCATTTCACGTTTTGCTATCCTGTATCTGTGTCTTCATATAACTTGGTTTTTCCTCCTTGCTTCTTTGTCATACTGTCTTTCACCTCACTCATATATGCTGTGTGTCAGTGCATGCTCATGTTCATCATTGGTAAATCTATGACTGGTTTACCTGATGAATTTCTGAGACTGAATATTTATTTCTAGTCTTTGTTTACTCTTCTACAGCTAATTATTTATCAATCAGAAGACCTTATCTTTTAATCCAAACCAGCTTACTTTCTTAAAAAACTTTTGGTGAGAGACCTTAAAAAAACCTCAGATGTTCTCTATCAACAAGGTTATCTTACCTCTCTACTCATTGACTTCAATAGTTTTGGGAATCATGACTTCTTTATTAAGCATAAAATATTTTATTTATCCCTTCAACCACTAATTCTGTTTCTTACTGAAGTTTCTACCAAGTTGCCCACTTGGGCAATCAAACCTATTGCTTTGTAGTTTCTGAAGTAACTTTTAAAAAACAGGTTCCATATTTGTTGTCTTCTCTTCCTTCAGAACGGAGGTAAGTTAAACAATAAGCTACACACTTGACTTCCAAACTCTTTTCTGAGACTTTTTCATTCTCTGACTTGTCAAATTTATTTTCCTTTTCTTTGTTTTTTTCCAGAAATTTCTAAACTGATAGTTCTGCTTGGGGCTTCCTGCCAGTTTTACATGAGTGTGAGTCCATTGACTTTCAGGTTGCTGCTCATGTTTTGCTGGCTTGTCAGAATACCAGCAACATGTATTACATGGAAACTCTTGTCTCTAACCATTCCCTCTGTATCTGTATTATTTACTTCCTCATCTCTGTTTCATTGTCATTTCAAAAGTTAATTGCCGTCTTCCTAATAGGTAAACAGTTAATCTTAGGTTGGCAGACATTGAATCAATTCATCTCAGACTCTACAGCACGAAAATAGTCTATTTCAGACTGGTTGTCAGTATTTATTTGCTGACTGGCCTTTAAATATTTAATTGTTGGATTCACTAACAATTAACTGTATCACAAAAAACCCCATTGAATAGCTTTTAATTTTCATATCAATTTACTTTTCACTTTCATCTGTATTCTGCTTATTAAGAAGAGTTAGGAGCCTCAGATGTATCAAATTCAAGACAGATATAGAATTCTTGCACTTTCAAAGAAGTAAAAAATATGCTATATTCCAAATATTGTCAAAATCATAAATGTCTTCTCTGATTCCTTTTGAATTTTCATGCAAAATATCCCAGTATGAGATGATGCTACAGTATTAAAATCTAAAGGCATTGTGAGTGGTGCCAGGCAGCTTTGCGGAGCTTTGCTGTTGGAAGGATCACCGAATCACGGAATCACAGAATGGTAGGTGTCAGAAGGGACCTCTGGAGATCATTTAGTCCAGCCCCCCTGCTAAAGCAGGTTTGCCTAGAGCAAGTTCCACAGGAATGCATCCAGGTGGGTTTTGAGCATCTCCAGAAAAGGAGACTCCACAACCTCTCCGGGCAGCCTGTACAAGTGCTCTGTCATTCTCAAAGCAAAGAATTTTTTCCTCTTGTTCAGATAGAACTTCCAGTATTCCAGTTTGTGCACATTGCCCCTTGTCTTGTTGCTGGGCACGACCAAAAAGAGTCTGGCCCCATTCTCTTGACACTTGCCCTTTAGATATTTATAAGCATTGATCAAGTCCCCTCTCAGTCTTCTCGAGGCTAAATAGACCCAGGTCTTTCAGCCCTTCCTCACAAGAGAGATGTTCTAGTCCCCTCATCATCTCCTTAGCCCTCCGCTGGACTCTCTCCAGTAGTTCCCTGTCTCTCTTGAACTGGGGAGCCCAGAACTGGACACAGCACTCCAGATGCGGCCTCACCAGGGCAGAGTAGAGGGGCAGGATCACCTCCCTCAATCTGCTGGCCACACTCTTCTTAATGCACCCTAGGATACCATTGACCTCTTGGCCACAGATCACAGAATCAGAGAGTTGTTTAGGTTGGAAGGGACATCTTCAGGTCACCTAGTCCATGCCCCTGCTCAAGCAGGGTCAGATAGACGAGGTTGCCCAAGCCTGTGTCCAGTTGGGTTTTGAATAAGTCCGTGGATGGTTTTGCTGGTCTTGCCTTTGCTTTCAGTTCCCCTACTGCTGGCTGCAAGGCAAGACTGAAAGATATGAGTGCAAGGATGAGGGACTATATTGGGTGCGGGATTTGGGGGGAGAAGGAGGAGAGGTAAGGAAGGGCACAAGGGTACTTGGTATGAGCAGAAGTGGAGACTACAGCTGAGGATGTGGAGGCAGAAGGCAGAGGTCTAGCAGATGGAAAGAGCAAAGACAGGATTCTTGGGAAAAATAAATTGAAAAAGCAATTTTAGAATATTCCCTATCCAGAATCTGCTATGGAAACCAGATGTACTTACCTCTACATTTCCTGTGGTCAGTGAACAGGCTTGAAACCTACTGGCTGAAGTGTGCATCATATACATTTTTTAATGGTTAACTAATATACTCAAACTACTACCACCAGCACATTTACTGCTGTCTCAATTGGAGAAGTCTATCTTGTGATTCCAAATCCTGATGGTGGCCTAAGTATTAGTGCTAATATGTGTTCAAATAGCAGATGTTTCATTATTACAGTCCTTAAAAATATGTGTGAAAAGACCATTGAGATTGTAAAGTCAGAAATACAGATACTTGAAACTGCTGGGTCTAAATACGTGCCCTTGCTCCTACTTTTGTCCTTTTCCCATAACTATTATGTTGCACCATTTAATGACAAGGTTAGATACAGAAGAGGCAAGACAGGGCAGGACTGTGTGACCCATACCTTACTAACTGCCAAAGATGTCTTCTCTGAGGGTAACCAGGTTTGTGTCCCTGTTGTCTGTAGCATCTGTGCCTCACATATTGCAGTAAATAAGGCAGGGGGATGCAGAAGAAAGCAAGCACGTCCTTACAGCCAGAGATGCAAATTTCTCTGCCTCTGCTAGACACTTATATCAGATATGAAGAGTGACATGTTGTCATTCCAGTTGAGTAAAAATCCTGGTTTTCTCACACTCTTTGGATAACTACACAGGACTCCAAGGCCAGATTTATGGAAGTGTGGAATTGTTACTTCCAGAAACTGAAATAAAACTGACTGTTCTAACCCTCACTGGTTTTGAACACTGAGGGAAAAGGAAGGAAGGAAGGAAGGAAGGGGAAGAAAGAGAAAGAAAGAAAGAAAGAAAGAGAAAGAAAGAGGAAGAAAGAGAAAGAAAGAAAGAAAGAAAAAGAAAGAAAGAAAGAAAGAAAAAGAAAAAGATGAACACAGCTATGCTCACAAAGGAGAAATTGCTCTGTATATAGTGTGCATTTGACTGCTTTTGCTAACACCATGCACAGAGCTGAGCACTGAGAAAAGGATTGATTTGATGTGACTATATCAATCTAAAACTTAGGCATATAGTCTAAATTCATGTCGACACAATGATCAGATGATTCACCCTATTCCAAGCAGACATTTAGAACAAAACACCCTCTGTGGATGCTGGACTGCCTGTCATTGATTACTGAGGAAGCAGAGATGACTAGTTCAGACCAGATACTCAAGTTTAGAAGATTGTGGTGTGAGGGAGGGTCAAGAACCACTGTGAACAAGTACCCATGATTTGGCAACTGGACAAACTGAGTTTGGTTAAAACCTTTCAAATTAAAGTTTGACAGAATTATAGGCAATTTAAAGAAATGGCCTTGTATTGTGCTGGGCAATATATCTGGAAGAATTATTTTTTGGTGCAGTTGGAAACTGAAGAATTGAAAAAGGTGGAATTTAAAAAATGACATTTTGGTAAATAAGATCAAAGTGTTTCAGCTAATGAAAAAAAAAGACTATGATGATGGCATGGGTGTCTTAATCCTACAGTCTAAAGACACATTCCATCATATAGTTTTACACCATTATAAATAATCAGTTTATACTATTTGCTGATATTAGAGTATATAAAAAGCCAGTATATTAGCTACTGTATATTGTTACAAAATGTATGTTACATGTGGGCTGAATATTATGTCTGATGATGGAGAAATTCTGTCTAATACTGTTCCCAGGAGAAATTGTTCAAGAGCTGTTCATCCTTGTGGAAAGATTACTCTGATATCAGTGAGACTTATCTGCTGTGTAAGTGCCAGTTGAGTTGTAAAGCTTCTGTTCGGCATTTAATCAGGTGTTCTTACTCAGCAACGATGGTCTCTATAAGAGAAAGAGCTGAGATACAAGGCTTGGCTCTTTCAGTTAAAAGAAATGGATCTGGTAAATGTTTTGCTTTTATTTTTGTTTTTCTAAAATATTTTTAGTGTGATGCAAATTATATCCACCCCTCTTCTTTGCTGTCACACAAATATTGAAACATATAGCATTTCTGTTTTACTTCATTTATTCTCTCCATTAATGCTGAATCTTGCTTCAGAGGGAAGAAAAATATGTGCTGAAAAGTATCTCCATTTAAAGAACTGGTTTTCTTGTGCTTATGCCAACAATTTCATCTTGGAAATTCTTCAGATCCCCTCCTCAGACAGATTTATACAGGGGCCATACACATATGTTTCAGTGAGAGTTTCACACTTCTACCATACAGAAGAATTTGACCTCTGGGTTTTACCTCTCTTAGGAATAGTTTAGGAATATTAGCTGTACTGTGCCCTGAAAATATCTCATGCCCATTGCTGCTTGACTGAGAGTAATTCAGGAACCACTTTGTAAGAGACTTAGAGTGGATTTTGTAATCCTTTTGAAATCTTCCCTTTTTTGATGTCAGTTTCTTAAGAAAATTGAAAACAAAATGTAGAAAAAGTTGAGACTCTTGCAGTAGAACACAGGGCTGTTAGGTTGTGGTTGTGAGTGGAAATGGAAGTAAAAAGATAAAAGTTCTGTTGCAGCCTCAATTACAGATTTTGTCTATAGCTTGAAAAACATCCCTGAGGACCCGAACTGTTCCTGCTGACTAGATGGAAGAAATATACATTTTTTTTTACAGCTGTTTTTTCAGCTATCCAATGAAGTGCTAATTTTTCCTATCTACCAATGTGTGAAGGCTTTTAGATCTTTATTTGATTTACTTTGAGAGTTCTGAGTAGGTGGAGTTATGTTCCCCTTGGTATTACATTTTGTGTATTTTTGTACTTTTGTTCTATAAGTTGTTTTATCAGTGTAATGGGATCGTTCGTGATTATTTTATCACTTGTGAAAGAAGGCACCACCATCAAGATGTAAGTAGGTGTTATTATACTAACTGGGTTTTGTCCCTATTTCTCTTAAATATCTAGATAGTTCTGAGGAGAGTGGAGCGAGAGATGTTTCTCTAAAGTTTTGGAGGAGAAAGAGTTGGTGTGGGGATAATAATAAAGCAGAGGAAAGAAAAAGCAAAGAAAAAAGGAAGCATAAATAACTTATTGGTTTGGTTTTATTTAGTTGCTTTTGGTTTGTTTTTTTTTTTCAGAATTGCACAGTCTCTTTCCCAGCCAGCAAAATAAACAATTAAAGATATTATTGTTTGATATATTATTCAAGTTAATGAGCAAAAGCACATTTGTTACTCTCATAATGGAGCTGAGAGAAGGAAATCCATTTCAAACTTGTCATCGTTTGATGCAAGGCTGAGGATGAATATTCTTATCTCAGATCAAGAGTATCCCATTTCAGTACAAGTTGCTATTTTGTGAATTTATGTTATGCAGAAATCGGAGTGTTCACAAACAGGATTATGTAAAAATAATAAAAGATAGGAAACAAACCCAGGTTAATAATTTCTGATCTAAATTTTGTGTGTGAAAAAAGAAATCACCCCAGAGCACCCCATAAAATTGTGTAATAAGCCTATACAAAATTGAGAAAATGAATTAAAAATGCTGAAGCAACATAAGATATATAAAGAAACAGTTGTTGCAGCCACAGTATATGTTTGCTTTAGTCTTTTTCGGACCTGCTTGTTTCCTAATACTTCCATAAACCCCCAGATAGAGGACTTCACAGTTTTTTGTGTCCTAATTGAACCTTTAACTCTCCATGTCCTTCATGTGCTTCTGTGCACCCTTCTTATCAACATCTAATCTCATACAAGCATAAGCTGTACTTTCTAACGTGGCTGTCCCGATAGTCAAAGACTTTTTAACCATGGTTGCACCAGCCAGCTTTGCTTTCCAGATTCTACCTTGGGAACAACCACTCTAAAGCACATATGTCCCTCGTGTAGAAAATGGGGAAAACCCACTTCTCTTCATTCAATTAATTATGCAGATAGTCACTGAATATTCAGAGTTTCATTCAGAGCATTTTTTCCCCTTTATCTTTTATCCATTAGGATGGGTGGAAAAGAAACCTTTAGGTGGCTAAAGTTCAAATCGTTTTGAGCTATTTAACTATAGGATTTTTATCAAAGATATGCTAGACACCTACAAATGAGTTTTAATTTGTTAATCTGCACAATGTTTGAAAGAACAATCTGTAGCTAATTGCATCTTGTCAGAAAAAGTGTAGTTTCCGTTTTCAAAACTGAAAGGTTTTGAATTGTCGTTTTGAAACTCTTCCTTTTTCTGTGATATCTTGCTTTCTAATGCTAGTTTTGTCTTATTACTGGTTCCAGTAGACTTCCTTTCATGGTATAGTAATATCCCCTTTTGGCAACAAGGTTCGCCGAACAAGGTTTGCATTGGTCAACAGAGTTGAAAAGCAAGTAATATTAATAATGCTAATTACCATGCTTAAAGGCTAATGGAATGGAAGCTTTCCTAATTCCTCTTTGGAATTTATAATAATTTGCCTGCCAGCTGACCTGAAGTATCTAGCCAGACCAGTATTATAAATGAGTGTCTCTTATCAGTGTTTACTTTGTGTGGGATGGAGGTATTAATTATCATTAGTGCTTATTGATAATGGTGATTAGGCTGCATGTCCGACTTCTGTGGGGAAGCTTACAGACAGGAATTTTACAGTAAATGTGAGCTCCAGAAGTTACATCAAGGCACCTGAAATGTCCCAGCTCCTGTGACATGTGAATCATCAGAGCTGTCCCCATTCCAGCTTCCCTCCTTCTCAGAGAGCCATCCGACCTGGACAAGAACTTTTATCTTTGAGAACTTAGAGCTGATAAAGCAGTAGAAAGTGTAAATACTGTGTAAATAAAATTTGTATTTAATATATCCTTGCTTGAGGTTTTTGGGGTTTTTTTGGGGGGTACTGCCTGTAACATGTACCTAAGGTTTACTGTACACAGTGATTTAAATTTATTTGCACTGTCTGCAACCCCCTAATTTTTATGTAAGTGAAAGGCCAAAGCGTTGATCTCACTGATCCCTTAATTAGGTGTAACTACTAAGTGTTCCTGAGAATGAGATACTATTAAACACAACTCTCCATGTTATAATCCTTAAAGATGTATACTTGAGTGCAAAGTGAAAGGGTATAAATCAAAAAGTGTAATAGCATTCCAGAATAAGCAGCCCAGGGAAAATAATCAGTGTCATGTAAAAGCAGAGCTGGGCATAATCTATAATACTAATGCTTTTTATATGTAGGTTACTGTATGTGAAATGCTACAGTAATTGCCTCCTTAAAGTATTATCTTGATTTCTCATGTAAAAACTAGGTTGTACACAGTAGTATGAATAGATGCAAATGACCTTTTCTTTAGCATGTCTGTGGAAATGATCATGCCAATTATCTTTTTCTCTTACGCTGAATTTAGTTGTTTTTCAGCATGTTTTTGTAGCATGTCTGGTGGTGTCACAGAGGATTTCCATCCCAAGACAGCATGCATCTTTTTCTAGGGCTTATGTCAAAACCCAAGTCATTGAGACAGAAATTCTTCCAGTACAGAGAACTCCTACTCCATTTGATTAACAGCCAGGTAAGCTTCTGAGGATTTCTTTAGGAATTACAGTTCTCTGCTTTCTTTGGAGTGCTGCATCCCTTGGAGTTAACGTCATCTGCAGATGGGCAGCCTGGGAATTCAGGTTGGAGGAGCAACTGTCTCAAATGCAGGAACCAGCAGTGCAACTGAGAATTAAGAAAATGCTGTTAAAGGCAGCTTACTTGCCTCTAATGAGCTGTATAGATGATACTCTCCTCACTAGGGAGGGCGAAAGAAATTCCTTGATAAGAACTTGCGTCTCTTGAGAATTAATATCCTGCTGCATGTATCCAGGCCTCTGAGTGTTTTTGTGTTCATAAATCTGAGTGGGTGCACAAGAGCTCACATCTTGACGTCCTTAAACTTGTTTGCACAAACTAAACTTATTGGTGAAAGTGAGAATGAAAGGCTACCAATCTGGCTCCAAAATTTGCCTAACCAGGTATCTTTCCCAAAGCTGACTGAAATCAAAGGGAAGAGTTTTGTATCAGGCTTACGGTTCGAAAACAGGAAAGGTGACCTGCTGGTCATTCACTTCTTCCTTCAGGTAGATAATTTTATTTAACATATCACTGAGAAAAAGCATTGCTGGGGTTAAAATTAGAAAGATCACTTTTGAAAGGGATTTTATCCCAACTTATTCTGGGAGTAGAGATCTACCATTCATTCATTCATTCATTCATTCTCAAAGCTCCAAAGTAACAGCCAAATGGTAATTCAGCAGACCTTGTAAGGCTTTTCATCCCATGCCTAAGACCAGGCATGGGAAAGTCCAGATGGGTCTGCATTCCAGAAGCCATGTTTGTGTGAACGCAGAACAGCTGGAACAATGAGGCCTCTTGCAGCTCATGTCTAATGTCCAGCTGCCCAGGGGCAGGCAGGGATCATCTTCGCAGCCTCTCTGCAGCTGCCATGATTTCAGCCACTGTGTCTGTGTCATCCTGTATCTAATTATTGCACCAGAGGGATGCAACATTCACTATGCAAGGAATCTTCCAGTCCTAGCCCACAACTCATGAGGGAATCACTTCCCACAGCTTCTCTCTGCCTTCGAGCATTTACATACTCTGAAGAGATCATTTTAGGTTTTTTAAGATTAGAAAAATTATTTTTTTTGAAATGTAATAGCATTTCAGAATTTAAAGAAGGATGCTATTAACAAAACAGAAATAAAATCTTGCTTTGTCTGCTTCCGGCTATCCTTCTTAGCCTAGAAAGAAAAATATTCAGCTGCTGTTCTAATTGCTCTGTGGGGGCAAATAATTTATAGATGAGGGATTGTTTAAAATGAAAGGGGCATTCTGCATCTTACTGTTCCCTATCTGGGCTCTAGATCACAGTTGTGATTGCATTCCCTAGGGAAGCACTGAGCATGTCTTTAAAGTATAATGGATTTTAATTAAAAGTAACTAAATATGTACAACTTAAAGAATTATTGTTTCTAAATGAGAAAAGATAATTGTTCTTCTCTCTGCTGCCTCCTGATGAGATATTTGGTTGTGAATTTGATATAATCGTCATCTGCTGGCAAGTGACAACGTGGAAGACGGCCTGTGACGTCCTGCAGGCATGTACTGAATGCATCCATGCAGGTTCCTGGCCCATGCTCTTCCGAAGTCAACTGGAAGTTCTGCTGTTGACTCCAGAGTCACAGAATTATTCCTCCCCTGAAAAGAAAAAATTATTTATTCATGCTCTTCTAATCAGTGGGATAGTTTCAGAATATGTAATAACATGGACAAAAGAAGAAATAAAATACATAATTTTTATTCCCAACATGTGTCATGCACATTAAACTTTGAAATAACTGTTTCCTTTTTGTGAGCTTTTCCTCCTCAGTAATGCAAAATGCATCGTAAAATCCCATAAATATTGTTGTGTGACCCAGCACATATTGAATCTCTCCTAAATTTTAAAGTTTTCTATTGTTCAAGGAGGTATCGAGCTCCCACTGCGTCAGCACTCTTCAGGAGACACAGACGAGTTCAGGGAACACAGAATTTTATATTCTTATCACTACACCTGAGGTCATATCTGTTAGTGCTAGAGGTTGTTAGGCCATTATCAGCCACTGATTCTTCTCCAGCTGTGAGAATAATTTGGATTCAGGAAGGAAACATAAACTGATCTCCTTTCACTCATCCACTAAGTTTAATAGAATTTGTCTTCTCTGTGCTGTGGGTTGGTCCATTGATATACCAGTGTTACTCTAACAAGTATATTATTTTTAAATTTCCTTTTCTGTTAGACTATCAACTCTGCTGTGACTTATGGTTGTGATTTAAACTGGTTTATGACAGCTGGAAAACTCACATCGACTTCATTTGCTTTAGATTAGACTTCTAGGCACAAGCTCAGGTCATTTAAAGGATCGCATTTGCTGAAGTAGTGACTCCAAAAGGTATTTGCTTTCGTAGGCAAGATGCCTTCTGAGCCTTGAGGATAAAAACAGTATTGGTTGTGCTTATATTGTGTGCATTTCTTTCAGAACAGTTACCTTTTGTTGGCTCTGAATATATACCCAGCTACTTCTCTTTCCCTTTCAGTCTTTTCTTTATACATATATATGAAAATATTTACATATATATATATGTAAAACCCACAGTACTTAGGGGCCTTGTAGACATCTCAGCAATGTATTTCCTGTTTTGTTTATGCTTGGGTAATGTTGTATAGAAGCAGGCAAACAATAGTAGCAATGCATGAAATATCACTGTGACCTGCAGACTTACGTTTTAACTCTTTCATTTTACCAAAGAGCAGGAATTATTACAGTAACTGCACCATCTTGTGCTGTGATAACATTTACAATGACAATAATATAAGAATATGGGTAGTAGTTTAGTATGTGTTAGTAACTGTTACAAGCTGCTTACATAACTTTAGCTGGTGTTAGGCTATTTGGAAGTCAAATGAGTAGTAGATCTCGGGTTTGAGAGGGAGTAGAGATTAAAAAAACCCAAAAGAATGGCCTGGCTAACATTTTTCGGATCATGAATGTGGATTTGTGCAAATGTTCTTATCTGCAGTTGAGCAAAATCCCATTTAAAGCAGAGTCTCTGTAATTAGTTTAATTCTCTTATTTTCTGACAGCATTTACCTTTTACCATTACTCTTTACTTCTGATGTTAGATGTTTTTTCTCTCTTCTTGCATGTTTTTTGTGTATTATCCATACAATAACTAACCAAATACTCTTCACCTCACTGTACAACCTGCATTTTCCATGCCATATCTGTGTTGCACTGTTCTTTATCTATGCATTGCATATATTTTTTTTTTTCATTCCTATGGAATCGTATGTTCTAGAAAGACTTTAAGAATCCATGTATCTTAACCAGAAGATCAGAGCATAATAGAGAAATTAATGAGCAAAACTCTATCATCCCCATTATTCTTTTTACTTTAAAATCTATGAGTTATTTTGATGTGGGAATTGTTACTGTGAGACGTTTGGAAGTCACTTTTGCTGTATTTTGCAGATGGGAGCATCAAATAAGATTAATATTTTTCAGAAGTAATGTTGCGATGCTTCCATTTTTGAATCCTCAAGAGAACAAATGAATGTACTACAACTGAAAATCAGCTTCTCTCCACAAAAATCAACAACAACCTTTTTGAAAACTTTTGGCTGTCAGATTCCAATAAGCCTCAGGAAAGATTCCTGTGAGTCAGGTATACAGTTAGAGATTTTTTTTAGAGAGTAAACAGCACATCCTGATCATAAAGCTTCCTTCATACGAAAAGTCTTTGAACCATCTGCCTGTAAAGGCAGGTCCAGGTACTGGACGGCTGCCAAAATATGGGACTCTGTCCCTTGAAAAGTTGCTAGCCTTGTCTTGTTCAGTCTATTGCAGCACAGAGAAAATTAATAATAATACTATCTCCTGTCAGTAACTGTTACAGATTTTGACTACTATAGCAAAGTAATAATAATTGTTTCTCTATAAAGTGAGTTATAACCCATGATGAAAATGCTTTATTGTATAAGCATGCAATATCCTCTTCAAGCAACAAGAGTCTTAAAACCTTTCTTGTGGCTAATGTTCAACACCTTAGTTCTGAGCTAGAACTGACAAGAGAGTGCAGAATCCATCATTTGAAACATATCACAGTGCACAAGGAAAGTTCTCAGTCTGCAGGATTTTTTTAAAAAATAAAATCTTTACAGATTAATATTTGGCACATGGCATGCTTACACAAAATCTTTTGATGACCAGCAGAATCTCATGCCACTTCTATAAACTCATGAGAATAACACTGCTGAACCTGAGATCCCAGTTCACAGGTCTTAATGCATTTACAGAGGGACCATTGTATATGATCACAGAATTAAAAACTGTCCCAATGCACATTCAGAGAGCCAAGTAGGATAAAGTTTCTTTTACATCACTTTAAATCTGCTGCTTTCTAATGTAAGTGCTTGACTTTGTAAATCAAAACGTTTTAATATGCTTTTTTGCACATAATATATATAGTTCATGCTCTATTGTAGCTGATGAGTTACACACATTGTTATTGTAGCTGTTGTTTATGTATTAAGTAATATAAATGCAACAACTACAAAAAATCTTGAGAAACTGACTGAGAGAGAAATACATATTAACAATAAAGCAGGGCAAATAGAAGTGCTTCTCCCAAATGTCTCTGAAAGGTTTGCATAAAATTCCTCTTTGCTTATGTTCCAATCTTTCCACACAGCCTTTTTATGAAAATTCATGCAAGCTAAGTTTTGTTCTTTCAAATGTTCATGGAAAGTGAATTTCAGGCTCAGAGCCAAAATACATTTAATCATGAAACAAAATTAGTTTAATTGTGAAACTAAATTTGTTTGGGGAAGAATTAGAAGCATGTAGCTTAATGTAATCAGGGAACAGAAACAATAGTCTGCTTTAGGTGACCAAGGAAACAATTCAAACTTCAGACTGATGATAATGGCGTATCGTATGCGGCTGTAGGCATGGTAGGTAATTTGCGAGAAAGCTGAAATGCACAAGCAGATTCCACAGCTGGGTAGTTCCAGAGATTTCAGAACTGAATACAACTGCCTAAGCTCCTGCAGGTATTTCATCCTTCTGTAAATTTTTGGGCAATAGCAATGGTATTGCAGAGCTTGTGTATTTGTTTCTACTAGTCTTCAGGCTTGTCATAGTACTGGATAGACTTGTCCAAAGCTTTAATTATTTGTTGGTTGGGTCAAAGTTACAGGATATTTCAGGTCAGTTTGGGAGGGTTTGTTGTTTGCAAGAGCGTAGCGCCTAACAATGTTGATACTATTCAAGTACTGTTTGAGATGTGTACTTCTGACTGTATTTTCAAATGCTGGACAAGTCAAACTGAGTAAGCCTTCTTAGAAACAACACTTTCTAAGAGAATATCTTGTGAAATTGAATCCTAGACATGATTTATACTCCTACCTCTCTCTGTGAGAGCTCTTATAAGCACTTTTCATTTATGTAGCACTCACTAATAAGGATTAACAATTCCTTAATGAAACTTATAAAGATAAAATTTCTGTATTCTGAAGTATCTAAAAGCTCGATTTTTCACAAACAATTGCAATTATTCATTAAGAAACCTTTTCTAAATGTAGACAACAATGACTTAACATAAATAAAAGTTCTGTTTTGGCTACAGATCTAATGAAAATGATGGCAAGACTTTTTTAGCAATAGGAATAATATATTTTTTTCCAATTCTTCTGGACAAAATAAATTTGTTTTAGTTGAAGCTTGTCAAGGAATCCTCATTGTGTAGAGACAGGATATTGCAAATTCTAATCCTTAAAATGAAAAAACCAACAACCAGTATAGCCATAACCTGGACAGGCTGGAGAGTTGGGTGGAGAGAAACCTGATGAAGTTCAACAAGGGTAAGTGTAGGGTCCTGCACCTGGGGAGGAACAACCCCATGTACCAGTACAGGTTGGGGGATGACCTGCTGGAGAGCAGCTCTGCAGAGAAGGACCTGGGAGAGTTGGTGGACAACAGGATCACCATGAGCCAGCAGTGTGCCCTTGCAGCCAGGAAGGCCAATGGCATCCTGGGGTGCATTAAGAAGAGTGTGGCCAGCAGGTCGAGGGAGGTGATCCTCCCCCTGTACTCTGCCCTGGTGAGGCCGCATCTGGAGTACTGTGTGCAGTTCTGGGCTCCCCAGTACAAGAGAGACAGGTAACTACTGGAGAGAGTCCAGCGGAGGGCTATGAAGATGATGAGTGGACTAGAGCATCTTTCTTATGAGGAAAGGCTGAGAGAGCTAGGTCTGTTCAGCCTGGAGAAGAAAAGACTGTGAGGGGAATCTCTTCAATGCTTATAAATATCTAAAGGGTGGATGTCAAGAGGACGGGATCAGACTCTTCTCAGTGGTGCCCAGCAACAGGACAAGGGGCAATGGGCACAAACTGGAACAAGGGAACTTCCACCTGATCATGAGGAGGAACTTCTTTACTGTGAGGGTAACAGAGCACTGGAACAGCCTGCCCAGGGAGATTGTGGAGTCTCCTTCTATGGAGATATTGAAAACCTGCCTGGACACATTCCTGTGCAACCTGCTCTAGGCTAACCTGCTTTAGCAGGGGGGTTGGACTAGATGATCTCCAGAGGTCCCTTCCAACCCCTACCATTCTGTGATTTTGTGGTAAGTGGAACAAAATGTAGGGTAATGGAATAAAATAAAAATTTGTTACTGTTTTAATTTGTCATAAGAGAAATAAAGGGTCCATCCTTAAAGAAGTGAACTCTCTTGAAGTAAATATAAGATAATTTCACTTCAGCCATCTGATGTCAGTCACAAAAGTGTGTCTGGAGATTTTAGTTTTCTCCATTGACTATAGGAGCCCAGATGATCACTATAGACCAGCTGATCTCTTCACCTATGTTACAATGCTAAAAAAATTTAATATGAATGCTGTTGTTAGTAAGTGGTGCTTCAGATTCATAAATAATATGGTTTCAGATGACTGATGCCCTAAGAGACATCAAATAAACAAAACATACAGATGAGGCAACACACAAATGAACAACTATGACAAGCCAAGTTTGGCAGGCATCATTTGAGGTTTCCTTCTAATTGGAGTCAGACGGTGGATAAAGAATGGCAGCAATAAGGGACTTAATTGAAGTGAGGAATTATGGAAGGGGGGATGGAGAATTCATCAGTGATGATCATCAGATTTATTAGGCACCAGGACTACAAAGTTAGATTTAAAACTAGTTTTAGAGGAGGATAGGGAAAGAATTTAATAAGCTGTCTGCATCCTTTGTTACCTAAGCAAGAAAGTTATACAGGAGAAAGCCCTGAAGTGTTTCAGGAGGAGAGTGATTGTTCTATGAAGGCTTCAGTTGCTCGCAGAGTAAAATCAGAGGCCAGATTTATATAAGTTATAAAAAATAGGGAGGATGGAACTAATTTGACAAACCTTAAGCTCATGTAAGGCTTTATATGTTAAGTAGGTGAAGGAGAATCTGAGGGGGGACAAAAAAGGTGACATTTATGTAGTTAATAATGAGCAAGAAAATCTGAATAGCAGCATACTGAATATATTAGAGCTGAGGAACATGTTTGCAGTCATTAAGATCAGAAAAGAGAGGACTGAAAAAGGCAAGATGTGAAATGGTGAAAGATTTTGCTTTGAATAGTAGTAGAAAGATCAACAGTTTAAAACTGTGCATGAGGTGAAATTTGGATCCAGTTTGAATATGTTGCTTTAAAGAAAGTGTTGAGCAAAAAGTAATTCCCAAGGTAATGTCTTGTCTGACCTTGGGCAATGAACCATAGCTCTGTTTTGGAGAGGATATTCAGAAAAAGGAGAAGAAAAAACCCAAAACCTAAGGAGAGGGAATAAAAGATATGTGTCGAGAGAAAAGACGGTCAAGTAAGTTAGGAAAAGTGATGGTAGTGTATGACTGCAAACTAACAAATGTGATGCTATCAACTGTGGCTGGCATGGAGAACTGTATGTGGGAAACTTTCTTTGCAAACAGTCCCTGGATGGAACGAAGAAGCCTGAGTTATCCTTCTGAATGATCTCCTTCGTCTTCTTCCCCTACCTAGTTGGAGTGCAAATACTGGACAAGAATGAAGATTTGTCACTCTAATGAGATGTTTTCAGCTATTGCAGTGCTTCAGCTGTAGCATTTTGAAAAAATGATGGCTGATTTTAGGTGGGATGGCACAGGATTTCTTTGTGGAGGTCAAGAAGTTAACATTTTGACAGGAACGATGATGAAATAATTTAACGCCTCAGCTGTGTGGGTGCAGATGGTCATCCACATGGGGGATATTTTTCCAGCAGGTTATTGAGTCAATGAAGCTGGCTGCCTGCAGTTTGGCAGTTCTCCACTAATATGTAGGACAAAATTTTGGACTATGCAAAAATTGGGTGTGGAAGTCCTTTTTATGTTGTGCCAGGTTTGCTTCAGTACCTCGTGGTCTTAGATGATAGGAGGATTAAGAAATGGAATTTTATTATTGGCACACTGACTGACCATAGATTGGCAACTACATTTTTGGGGAGACTTCGTTGTTTCCACTGAGATGGGATGCGAATTATTGGGGTTTTGGGGTTGGGGTTTTTCTGTTAGCAAAGCACACAAGGATGAATTGAGAATGACTTGCATAATTGATCTCAGTGCTAATTTTGTTTGCTATTATTGTCTCATGTAGAAATTTGTGGAATTGAAGTTAATTCTATTCCTCTTCTTGAGCTGCGGTTTTGTGTACTGTACCCATGTCTAAAAAAACTAACAGTATGTAAGACCCACCACCTCTGATCAACGCAGTTCAGTCAATTGCTAGTGTTAATGTAGCAGAGAAACAGAGTAATAAGAGCTACCCAGGTAACAGAAGAGAAAATAGTTGAGGTAATAAGGAAAGCTATTTTGGCAGTAAGAGTTTGGTGGCTCATCAGAGAAATGAATCTACCTAGCTAGTGTAGGATTTGGGTGGGGCCAAATCAGAGTTAATCAGGGTCATTTTTCATGCAACTTGAAAATATTTAAGTCCAAATAAGAATTCTCTGAGAAAGACAGCCTCATCAATGATTACTGTCCCCTGGATGAGCCTGTACCCCAAGCTGCTACAAAACAGGGGTTCAGATAACACACACAATTAATGTCGAGGGCAGAACTCGTCTGTTATTTCTCCATAAGCTAAACACCATGTTGGTCATCACCAGCGTTGTGTTCAGCAACCACATCTAGATGGCTTTTCTGTATGTTTTGCTTTTTTACAAAAGCTAACTCTCCTTTTCCTCAATCCCCATTTTACATAGAGCACTTTTAAACACTGAATGGTACACAGAGAGCCAAGGACCCTAAAGCTGTGCACTGAAACATGCAGGTTGTGTGCCTGCAGTTCTTTCATTGACTATATCCCTTTGGTAGCTGACCTCAAAGGTGAAAATGCTCTCTACTCCAGAGCAGGAATCAAGGAATATTAAAATGGGATCAACAGAGATCCATCTTCACAGCTATGAGGACTTCCAGGTGTTTGGAATAAAACAGGAAAGAATAGGTGGCAGAAAAGAGAAGCAATATGTCAAAGAGAATGTGCTATTTTACAGCATGTGTTAACAGATTCTGGCTGAAATTAGTTAAATTTTACATTATGGATCAGCATACATTAAATTTCAGTGCTAAAACTTTCCAAGGATGGTTAGGATCTAGACTTAAATTATTCTGGGAAACCTTAAGCTAAATTTGTCTGATGATTCATCAGGAAATATCTTTTAACCCCTGTCAAACATCAAAAATTCTTGAGCATAGATACAACTAAAACAGCGCTGAATCTTACATCAGCTAAAACCAGCAGCATTTCCAAGTTTTCTGAGATCACCATCTGAATAAAGAGCAGCTGGCAGAACCGGAACCTGGAAAAACTTGAAATTATCTTGATAGGAATAAGGAATGACCTGATTTTCTCCACCGAGAAAATGATACACAGAACTTTCCTATTTTCTCTTTAAATTGATGAGACACTGGAAAAGAAATGAAACGGGAAGTGGTAATTTAACGGAGCAAGAGAAAAAGAGACAGGAAAACAAATGGTAAAACCAGGCTGTAGAATGGATCTTACTATGAGGATGAGGACAGTTGGGAAGGTACCTTATAAAGGGGCTAAAGAAAAGAACTGTGAATGTGTAGTGAGGGAAAGATGGCAGGACTTGGTGTACTTCTTTTCAGTATGTGCTGCTTTGGCAAAAACAAAAAAATGTGAGAAAGGAAAACATATTCTCACCTCTGATTTCCAGCTGCTAGTGAAAGCAAATGTTGTATAGCAGAGTAAAAGCTGAAATCAGCTAAACCTGAAACCCAGCAGCAAATCCACAAAGTCCTGGAAACTCACCAGGAAGAGAGGTATTTCACTAGATTTGGGACCTGGATGTTTTGGTCCACAAAAGGAAAATCACAGTATATTATTTGCAGCACACAAATGGTGTGGATTTAATTTCAGATAAAAGTATCAGTCTATTTATGCCGCCGTACTTGTGCTTTTGTTGAGACAGTAGCTAGAACTCAATTCTTCAGCTTTGTCGTTGTGCTTCCATTTCTTCAAATGGAAGTATTGTTGTGGAAACTACTCGACTATGGTCTGTCTGATTTCTGTCCTCTTTTGAAGTACGTGGGTTTGGCTAAGCAAAAGAGATTAAAATTAAGCAAACAACATGTCAATATAATATTACTACAGTGCTTACAGATGCTTGTTTTTGTACCCCATTGTGCACTTAAGCCCTCTGTTTTCTCTCCTAGAGTATGGATTTTTGTATTAATTAGCATAATGTTTCTTCCCCCCAATGCCTGTAGTCTCCTACTTGCTTTGCTATCTTCAGGTCACTGTGCAGCATGCTTGCAAACCTCCCATTTCTGTGTCATTGGTAAATTTGATCACACTTGAAAGTATAGCAAACAAACACCTGACAAAAGAAGAGACTCATTAACAGCCTTCATTTCCTATGCAGCAACCCAAGCAAGCACAGGCATACACGAGAGTTCTGGCAGGAATACAAAAGAACTGTGCTTGAAGACTGACAATTAAAACTTTCTTAGGAAGTGGGACTGCCTCCTTGTTTCAGCTGTGCACTAGGAGAGTGAAAACAACTCCCTGGACCACCTGCAGTTATCCACACAGATAGTCTAAGGAGTACAATTTGGAAACACTTGCCAAGTGTTGATCTCTGAGCAGGAGTCTCACACACTTGGCAGGCTTCTTGTTCGTTGCAGCACTCAGCATCCAGCCGAACTTTGTTGAAATTGTTTACCTTGGCCCTTTGGAGTGGATGTAACACAGGGACAGAAGATGCTACTTTACTAAGAGCTTTCTCTGGCATCCTTGCATCAGATCTATTATTAAGACTCACTGGACTTTACTCCTTGTTGGATAACACAAGGAAGTTTTTAGTCTCATCTCTAGATAAGAGAAACAATTGGCTTTCCCTGATCCAAATGGTGTATTCATAGCTCTGGAGACCAACAAACGACCAGTTACCTTCAGGACAGAGGTTCTGCTGTCACACTCTGGTAGTTGTTCCCAGCTGGTATGACAGCCCCAATGTGAACTGGAGGTTATGCCTGGTCTGCTTCTTCTGTCTGTCCTCAAGCCCAGGCCCAGCAGAGGTTCTTGTGATTGTAGACAACAGGCCAGTCCAGCTCCAGGTCACCAACCCGTTCCTCATCCACATCCATCAAGAGTTGCACTACTGTCTTCATGGTGTGCCATTCTTACAAGGATAGCAACAATTTGTGACACAGGGAGAAGATTTAACCCTTTCCTTTTCTCTTCCAAAACCCCAGATGTTCTCCTGCCACAGTGCTGGCACCATGCATTTTGCCAACTCATTACCATGATGTCTGCAGAGAGCAGGAGAACTACTGGTGCAGTGGCAGACATTGTGGTAGGACAGCATGAATAAATGACGTTAAAGTCACATCTGACACATTCAGAGTTAAAATTGCTAATGTTGATTCATGAGAAGGGTTATTATAGCTACACAGAGAAATTGTAATTGATTGTTCTTTCCACTTAGAGTTTTTTCTTTTTTTCTTAGTGTGATGATTGTCCAGTACTCAAAAGTTAGAAAATCCAGTCTTATGGTTATCTAACATTAATCTTCTGGATAGGTGTATAGTGATACTGTCAAGTAATCATATACTTTTACTTATTCCAAAAAAATGTATGTGCCTTTCAGTGCACATCATGGATGAGGTCTTCTAAGCGAATTAGAATTATTCAGTGAATTGTGTTGCTTGGAGGATTTGTACTTTATTTCTCTTAGAAGATGCAAGGTCAGGACAGAAACGACATGAGGCCGGCAGGAGAAGAAGGACAAGTGAATGCCAGACTCCAGAGTTCAGCTCCACTATTTCCCCTTCTACCGTATGTCACATCTCTTTCATACGACATTGCACAATAACTTAGTCTGATCATCTTGGAAGTTGGCTGCTGTTGTGTATTTCTTGCAATTAAATTGCAGTCAGACTGGGAGGAGATGAAAGTGCAGCCAAGGCTTTTAGGAGACATATCTGAGACTGATACAGTGATACCCAGATGATGATTCAAAAAAATTAGGAAGATTCAGAAAGATTTTAAGATTAAAAAAGTAATTTTTTTTTGATTTCCCTTTTTGCTCTTGTTGTATGTGTGGCTTGTCACCTAAAGCATGCAGTATTGTAACTACTTACTAATTGATCCACAGTAATTTTTTTAAAACAGAAAAAAAAAAAAGCAATTATGGGAATAATTGTTTTGATTAAAGATCATTTATGTTACAATTTTCAGTTTCATTAATATTTTCTTTGCATACTTAGTGGATGAGTAGACAAATGTGATTAAGGAATAGTACTACCTGTACAGCTTCCATAAACACAACTATTAGTTGTAAAACTATTTACAAATAGGTATGTATTTTTTTGCAACTTGCATGTTGGGCACATTTGCCACTTTTCCCTCACATCTGAAACTTGTGATAGTAGAGATGAGGGACTGAATACATATATATCTGCATTGCATGTTGGATCATGTGTGAATTTTGAAGGAAATGTGGACAATTAGGAGAGCAGCATACAGTGAAACACTGTCTGTGTGTTTCCTTTAAAACTGTTTTTCTTCAAAATGAAACTAAACTGGAAGGAGTGCCCCTCTGTGTTCTGCCGCTGACAGTTGTTGGATCCCTGGGACCAGACTAAAGCTAAGACAAAATAACTCTCTCTAGAATGAATGAGATATGAAGGTCAGGTTGTCAGTAGAAACTTTCAGTCTACAGTCTGCTGCTTCACTGCCACCCTGATTGTTAATGTAGACATGGCCACTGTCTGCTGGGATAGGTGCTGCTGCGGTCTTGGAGGTCTTGTTTCCAATTGTTATACTGTTGTGAGTATTTTTGTCTTTTATTTGCTGACAAAACTAGCCTTCTTCTTTGACAGGGAATGTTTTTTCCAGTGGGGTTTTGATAAGATGTCTCTACTGTCATTTTAAAATGGTCTTGAGAGCTTGCTTGCATTTTAATGTGCCCTGACTTCAGATATATTATAGAGTAAAACTGTTGATTTGGGATTAAGGGAGTAGATTATGACTCTGAAGTGGAGATCAAGCATGTGCCTTCATGCCTTTTAGAACTAATACAAGAATAC
>VZSC01002015.1:257989-299111 GCA_013398225.1 Steatornis caripensis
TTTCGCTATTTAGCAGTGGTAATAGTGTATCTTCTGTATTCTCTAATCACACCAAGTGAAACATTCTGAACGAGGAAGCTAGGAAAACAACGCAAACATATTTTTACCTCTTAAAAACAAAGGCATCATTCCTCTCCACCTTGTGTACCTGACATGGCATTAGTTGATCTTTGAAAAAGCAGTGATTTTTCAGAAAGGAAGTTGTCCCTACTAAGCTTGGGAGGATGAAGATATGGAGGGAGAAGATGCATATTGATTTTTAGTTGTTTGATTTAGTCTTACAAATTAGTCCACAGTAAAATTAAGGGTATAATGCAGAATTTTTAAACGTCCTTTTTAATATCACAATATATACTGTTTACAAGTTAATGTAAAGCATTGATCTTACTAGCTTTTTATCATTTACTCTTTAATTTAGACACCATGAGCAGGATCAGAATAGAGCTATTCATGTCTTGTTGATGTATAAAGATAAAAATTCTTCCCCAAAGCCAGACAACAGAGGGAAAAGGACACATCAAGATCAACAGTGTTTCCTTTAACTTTTGGATACGACAATAAGTTTGCTCTAACACCGCTTTCCAATCCACCTCTTTAGCAATATAATGTTCTGGGCTCACATACAAGATGCGCCTGTCTCAGACCGTCTGTATTACTTCAGAAGGTGGGGCTTTTTATTGTGTCTTAGATCCTTGAAAAAATTTTTTTGGCCATCCTCACTTCTGAAAACTCCTGGAGAAAATAAGTATAGTAGACTCTTCCTCTTCTTCTCTGTTTTGTGCTTCTTGGTAGATCAGTAAGTCAGCACACTATTGGTAACACAAAATTTTGCTGTTTTTTTTTCCCCCTTCAAATTAAAATATTTCATTCACATTCTTGACTTGCTGGTAGCTTAATCTAATGTTATTCATACTATGCTTAGGAAAATCTAAGCTTGGGCATAGGAAATATGCTAGTGGCTCCTTTAAAGATCATTCACATCTCTCAGCAATGGTCTTAAAGTTTTCAGAAACGTATTCTGTTGCAGTGGACTGGTCATATGCCAAGCATGATATTCTTGGGATTGTGCCAAGCATGATATTCTTGGAATTGCTTCTAGTCTGTTGTCACAGCCTAAGTTATTGAGCTGGGACATGTGCTAAGACTCTAAATGGGCTTGGGTTTTCTGCCCCCAGTGAGCACCAGAGCCTGGGCAATACTTATGAGTGGCAGGTCCGATTCTGAGAGAAAGGTCAAACTTATGCTAGCTTTACAACAAATATGTATGAAGATGCAGTGCTGTAGCCTAGTGAAATAACTTGAATTTTGAAGTCTTAAAAGTGCTGCCAAATGATACAGTTTTCCTTCAGATAACTTAGTTCCCAAAGGACTAGAGTGCTCAGAACATCAAAATATGATGGTTTTTTGCTTTCTGTGTATCAATACATGGCCAATACGAAACCCAGCCCCAGTGAGGGAAACTACTAGACAGTCAGAAATGCAAGGTTAGGCTGTACCACAAGTACACAATGTAGTTATATTAAAATTGTTCTAATAACTTTGACTTTTGTACATTTGGTTTATTTGCTTGATATTGAAATAATAATATTGATGTTTATTTATACACTGGACATGAGCATGCCAAGGAAAAAAAAAGCCCCAAACACTATGAACTAAATCCACAGGATTTAAAGTAAGGAAAATAATCCAAAGTAAGCATCAGCTAAGGCTTTCACTTCAGGCTTAGATCGTACTCTTGTATTTTGACATTGCAGGAGTTTGAGATTGATGTTATATGCCAAATGTGTTACAATAAGTGCAATGGAGAGAGATAAGGATGGCAGTCTTAGCTACAGACTTCTATTATTTTGTGGATTAGAAATAGGCAGACCTCTAAATTCTTGGTTTTGGTTGGGACTAGGGACCAAAACACTGACAAGCATATGTGTATACACACACACACACCATTTCTCACATATTTATGTTAGCAGTTACTAAGATTTGTTCAATAAAGTATGTCTACTAGAATCTGCAAACCGACTTTGACTATATCCAAATATTTTTACCAAAAATCTTTGAAAATTTTTGTCCAGTTTTGCTTTCGATGATGTTGCCATAGTTACAGGTTTTCTGTTGTTTTGGTATTTTTTTTTCCTTTGGCTTTAATTTTAATTTAAAACAAACAACTTGTTCTCTAATTCATGGATTCTCCTATGATCTGTTAGTCATTAGCACAACAAACTTCTCTGGACTGCCAATTTTTTTGGGACCCAATGACTGACTCTGAGAGTATTCTGCATCAAAACATGTTACTAAGCTCCATTGTGAAGATTAGTGACATTGCTGTATTTTTTCAGAAGCAGCAAATGGTGTGTGTGTATCTGAAATAGGAGAATCTAACTCTTTGTTTTTGATGTGGGCCCTGGCCTTTAGGCACTGCTGGAATTCAAATCCATAATAGCTCTGAGCAGAACATTATTATTATGCTTTGTATATAAGCAGTACAGAACAAATCTACATGGGCATTTAAGCACCGAACTGTTAATACTGATGAAAATAAGGCTCCTGAAAAGACTTTGTGGTGCTGCCCTTATGGAAGCACAGTAAGAATCCACAGGCAAAGAGCAGTTGCCCTGGAGACATACTTAAATCCTTATATCATAAATCAATCCAATTGCAAATAATCTGTCTTCACATGCCAGTTATTAATTCATAGGTTGTTTTTTTTTTTTTTTTAAGAATCAGAGAAGAGAGGCAGTCTGGAGAAATGTCATTCATAAAAAAAAGTTAAAATATATTTTATTTATTCCCAAGGTGGACATTTTAATAGATGGTAGTCCAGAAAGTCTGAGGACGCTTTCAGAAAGGCTATCAAACAAGAGCTGCTATGAATTTAATTTATATTTCACACAAGCCTTGAGAGACATTGACTATGTTAGTGGGGAGTGAATAACTAACACTAGGGTTTTGGTGTGTCACTGAATCAGACTACCTCTTCTAATCAGTCTGTGCTGGGTGACGCTGTTATGGCAAACCAATCGCCAATATAGTGAATACTGTAATGCCATGTCCAGAACCTGGTGATAGGGTCATGAAGTCAAGAAGCTGCTGGGGAATGGTAAGAGGCAAGGGAAGACTGACATGCTTCCCAGAAGGCTGCGTAGAAGTGTCATCCCTCCTGATTCACACAGACTTTCTAGATCCTCGGAACTGGACAGGAGTTTTCCACTTCTGACATGTCTTTCATCTCCAAGAACAGTCCTTGAAAGTCTTGAGAATGTTAATTCATAAGCTTCTTGCTGTTTTGATGGTAGGCCTGTTTTTTCGTTGAGGTCGAACACTTCTATTCAACTAGAAGCCTGAAGGCACTCAGCGAGCACATAGGAGACAAAACCCCTGAGCAAAGGCTAAAACACTGTGCATCATAAACACCATCATCAGCATAATTTAATTCTTGCTGCCTGCATTGGTATCAACCATTAGTCTTCCACAAAAGATCCTAATTGACTTTTCTCCATTCTTGGTAAGGATGGGAAGACCAAACTGAGGTATCAGAGGTATTTAGAGAAGGCATAATACCTCTTTTTAAATTTTAAGACAACAAAAAGTATCAGAATAAAAAGTTCTGAAGAAGAACTTGTATTTGAAGCCAGAATCTCAAACGCAGTATTTGTAAAATATTTTGCAATCGTAACGAAACTCTTACAGTCTCAAAAAAACCTCCGTTTTCAAAACTTGCTTTGTAATTGTTCTTAAACAAGTTTGATTGAGCCTGGAAAAATAAAGAAACATTAAAGTTAAAAGATTGTTTAGACCTATATTTCTTTCAAAGCATTTTTCTTGATACTTCATGCTACTTATTTGTGGAGTAAGACATGTCTTCTGGGTGAAAGAAAGTGAATTATTTCACTCATGCCACTTCACATCCTTGCTCTTCGGGGAAAATTTACATTGCAGTATAGCCATAGTGTCCCATTACCTGAACAACCCAGCAACCACAAGCTTCACAACAAAGTGTGGGAGGAATGACACAATGCGACAGTCCAGATATCTTCTGCAGCTAAGTGCAGCAGACTTTGCATGACAGATCATGGAACAAAGTGGGGTCTGCAGCAGCAACTGTGAAGCACAGTGTACCGTAACCGGTAGCACATTGCTGGTTGGACAGCATGGCATGACACAAGACAAACGTGACTGCACTGAGAACATGGCCAGCTACTGTTTCAACCATAGAGCTTGGATGGTAAAGCCTGGACAGCTGTAGTTGTGCAGAGTAGCATGAAAATGACAGAACCATAGGAACTACGTGGCACAGTTTGATGTACTGATGATTTCACTACTCAGTGTTGCTGTTCTTTTCTTGATATAATGCAGCAGTGGTTGCATAATGCAGCACAGCATAGCAGTGTCTGCCCTTCATGGCAGTGCAGACATTGCACTATCCCGATTCTTTTTGGTTTGCTTTTCTTTTTGTACACTGATCATTACTTCTCTTTCATGCGTTTTCTCATTTACAACTTGCTTCACTGATTCCACTTAACCAGTACACATCCTTTATAGATGGAAAAACAAAAAGGAAATGTTCTTGTTTAGAAAGTGAAGTCTGTAGTTCGCACACCGAAGAGTGATTCCATATTCATTTCACAACCTCATCACTTGCTCTGTAAATAGCAATGCCACATCCCATTCACAAAAGAAGAGCAGAAACAACCTTTTAATTTTTTTTTCTTTTCCCCCAAAGCTCTTATTTGAAGATAATGTGGTGCTGTATTCAGAAGTGCTACTTGCTGGTTAAGGGTTTACTTCTGTTGTGGACTCAACAATTGCTCCTCTTTTGTCTTTTGCGCTCTAAGACTGAGGAGCAATTTGGTGGTATTTATCAGCAATTTCACTAAAAGGCTCAGTGTCCTTGAATTAGCACACTGACACACTTTAACGCAGAGAAGAGAAGTTGAATTTTGGAGATTATTTTTTGGAGTTTAGGTTAGATGTATAGTAGGAAAACACTATGCATTTTAGTAACATCATAAATCAAGCAAACAACTTCTGTGTTAATCTTGCAACCTACCAACAGTACAAGTAAAATCTCTAATCCCCATGCATAAGTGAATATTGTCTTATTATGTGTGCAGAGTGAGCTTTCTGGGGGAAAAAACAAACCCCCAAATTTGAAGTACAATAGATTTGCAATCTGAGAATTCCATGAGCAACATGTTACTTGGAAATGTATAATTGTACATTTGCAGTTTTCCTGTCTTTTATATCCAGTGCCATTGGACAACTATCAGTCAACGAATAAGCTACAGTGTTATGGCTCAACACCTGCACAGTACTTAGCGTCATCTTGAGAATCATAACTACACCAAAGAGAAAGCTACCAATGCTTGTATTGAGCATATGTTATACATCTCAATGGGTAAAAGGACGAAGTAACACTTGCAGGTTTTTTTCTGTTGATCATAGTAGATATAGCAATTTAACATGGCACAAAACTCTGCTTATTTTTATTCTTGTAACCCTCATAACCAACAGTATGTGTTTTCCCCATTTTATAGATGGAGAACTTAATGTAATAAATGACTAAGGTACTTACCACCCAAAGTCTGAATCAGAGCTGGGAAATAGACACAGTCAGCCCCAAATCAGTGATTTAATATCAAGAGTTTAAAAGCCACTTTGGTTTGGTATGCAATATGTACAAGAGTAGATTGAGCCACTTCAATAGTGAAAACCTTTTCTTCCAAACACAATCTCATGATGTGGCTTCATGTTTTCTTCCAGGTCTTGTTAAGGTTTCTGGTGCCAAGAAGGAATAAAAATATGAAAGCTGCAGTGTGTCTCAGAGAGATGAAATGTATGAGATGAGATAGGTAATACATTTTCTACTCTACAGATGTTTAAAAAAATACGCATGAAGTTTTTGGTGGAGTATAAACTGGAAAATCTTTGCATTACTGAAAGTGAGGACTGGAGATACCTCTCAAAGTAGGACAACCTTCTAATTATCTTAAAAGCTCTTCTTATTTTCCACCTTAATAAAGAACACAGTTTTCTAGAATTATCAGTGTAGCGTTTTCATAAGTATTGTTAACTTTTCAAAATTTGTGGGAAAAAAAGTCTTTTCAGCATCTACTCAGGTACAGAACATAGACTAGAGGGCATGTACTTTTCCCCTTTTCAGGACCTATAGGTTATTGGTTAAAAAAATTTGCTACCTAATAGGTACAAAACAAACACATCCACATGAGATATGCTGAAAACAGAAAAAACCCATTGTAGTATGAGCAAACGAATGACTGTGGTTCTGCGCAAAATCCGTTTTGGTCAGAATATTTCCACTGCTTTGCACTTGACAATGTCAGTGCCACGTGCTTGGGTTCCCTGGAACGAGACCATCAATTTCAGCAGTGGAGAATGAAAATCTCAAGCAAAAAGTGTAAATAAGCATACTGTGCTTTTGAAGAGGTGATCCAAAAAGCCTGGGAAATGGAAAATAACTGTTATTATGTACTTGTTGTAGATAAAGCAATATATGTTACAATACCCTAGAGAGTTATCCCACATGTACAGCCAGGAAGGGAAACTACTCGCAGATAAAAGCTGCTTTTCTAAGCCCTGTGAAGTTCTGCCCTTATATTTTTGTGTGTTTCTGTGTTTATCCACACAAGTAATCAGCAGGAATGACTTCTGAGTAAGGTGAAAAGACCCTTGTGCAGCTACAGGATGAGGTCCTCAGGCTTTGATCCTGGAGGTTGACATAGAGGAGTGGCAGCCTATACATGGGCGAACCAGTAATATCTGGAACAAAGCTATCCAGAGATGTAAGAATTCACTTATATGGACTACATCCATTAATTTCAACAGAGCCTGGATGTCATCCCAAGTCTATAAGAGAAAGTGATGGGATTGAAAAAAATTAGAGATTGGTAATGAAACTGCATATTAGTTTGGATGACAGCATCATATAATAGAATTGAAGGAAAATAATGTGAAACAAAATGAAGAATTTTACTTAAGCAGTTTAAGCCAGGTATTTACACTGGCTTATTCATTATCATGTTCATTATTGTATTTATTTTGCATCGATTATTCATAGTGATTGACTATGAATGTCTTCCTGTTTAGATTTTATGAACGGTTAATCCCCTACAATCCTCTCTCATCCATGATTTTGTCTTTTTGGAGCATGACGATGATACTCTTTATGAAATAAGAAACAGGTAGAGGACTTGTTCTTTAGCATGCTTCAAGAAAAATAAGTGTCTTTGAATTAAACCGTACAAACAAATATAATCCATTTTAATTATTTTGAAAATTGTTCTTTGTATTTCTAGTAAAGATAAAAGTTTCAATATTTCGTATCAAAATAGTAATGTCATCAGTTTTGTATGCGAGAGTGATAAAGTGGACTCTTCATTTTGAGATTTGTGATTATTTTTTTACCTAGAGTTGAATCACAGGAACGGTGATTAGAGAATTTTAGAATTAAGAGGAACCGTGATAAAAGTAAGATTGAAATGACAATGATAAAGGTCTCAGTTATCAAAATTAAACATTTATACATCTGTTTGCCACAAACTGACAAAAGGCCCTTTTTAATGTTGGATTGGAGGTCTATCTTTCAATAATCTCTCCAGCTATTAAGCCAGAATCACCATTATAGAAACCATAATTCTGGGGATGGAAAAAGTTATGCTATGAAAAAACCAAAACAAGTGGAAAGACAGTAAGTCAGAGAATAAACAAATTATTTCAGATTATTCACAAAACAGTCTTTCACAGCACCAGTGACAAGGAGCTATTTAACTTACGTCATTAAATAACACATAACTTGGAACACCTTAAGGAACTTCAGTGGCTTCTTGTCTAAAATAATGGATTTACAGTTAGTTTATGACCTTTCCAGCTTTCATGTCCTCTGTTTGTCTTGCTTGTGTTCTGTTAAGCAAGAAAAGTGTTGTGACCCATAATTGCAGGCAGATTCACAGCAGGTTTTGAGGAGCTTTTTTTGCCACAGTGTCCGAGCTCTCTCCATCTGCTCCTGTCTTGTGTGCTTCCCACAGGGGGACTTGGCTAATTTTTCAGTCAATTAGCAGAAGGGTTGCTTTTGTTCTCCAAGAGCACCCCCGTGGGCTCCTCTTACACCCTGGACACAGTATTCAGATGTTGGGAGTTTTCAAAAAGCGTATCATGTTATTTTTTTTCCACTGACCTTTGTGACATTGTTGGGCGAATGCTGTCTCCAGTAATCATAGACACTTACATTAAACTGTGTAGACTAACTTTGGAATGTTTTTAATACAAATATTAATAATACATTAAGCAATGGCTTTTCTTAAATGATTTCTGAAATCTTATATCAAAGCCTAGTCTTACTTTTTTCATTCAAGGAGAACCAGTTGACATACTAATACTTCATCATAATCATTATTTACTATATATCTTACTCTCGTGATGGGAAAAAAGTTTCTTAACAATTGCTTTTGCTACTTACCTTCTATCAAGAACATTTAAATGATGAATGGAAGCCACAGGTTATGAACACAACTCCAGTTTCAGTGAAAAGTACTTACATATCAAACAAAACAGCTTTGAATAGTAGATTTAATTGTGCACATGTATGTTTATATCTTTGTATAGCTAGTGGAGGGATAATGCAAACATTATATAGTGGTTGAATAATAAGCTGATAGTCAGGCTCCTTGTGTATTCTTTGTGTTGCTTTCTATGAATTTTAATCAGGGTTTGGCTAATATGAACTCCTTGCAACACGGAAAATGCTGTTATTTCAGTATATTACCACATTTCTGGAAAAAAGTCAGTGTTTTCTTCTGGAAGAATATAGTTGAGCTAACAGAAAGCAATATGCTTTAAGCCCCCAATTTATGCACATTTCATTTGGAATGCTATCTCGCCTAGGTGTCCCTGAGCCTAATCGGCTTCAAGAGATTTTGAACATCGGTTTGCATATGATATTCTCAATGTGCTGCAGCTACCATTGTATACTACGGGAGCATATAGAAATCTTCTTTTTAATTTCACTGTCATATCTTTTATCTGTGATTTCTATGTCAGATGCAAATATGGATCAGTGAGGGTATTTTTCCTTCTCCTTAGCTCCACGATCATGCCGCTACTTTTTACAGTAGGATATCAAGCGAGTTCGTTTTCCTGTAACCTTTCATCTGCCCAGCCTCTTGGCTATATCTTTCTATAGTTAATAAATATACCTTTTCTCACTGTTAAGCAATAAAATATTCACCGGGTCTGAGCTGGGGTTAACAGATTTCTGAAAATTTTATTGCGTGACAGCCTGTCCTGCATAATCCCCTCAGCTGTCTCATGTTCTGGGGCAGAAATGATCTTATGTGTCACTCTAATAGTCTAGAATTACACTTGTATCACTGTCACCAGCATATGGGGCTGTGTATACCCCTAGGCCCAGCTCCCTCTCTTTCACGGCATTTAAAATGATAACATTTGGCAAAGCCAGTTTTGACAGAAAGTGAACTCTCCTTTCCACGCTGGTGACAAAGCCGGCCACCGGAGGCCTGACACTGAGCAGCCAGTCATCGTACTCTTTGCTGGGTAATGATCGCGGGTTTCCCTCCTCTTAATAACCGCCTCGCTGCAAGGGGAGGCTTGAGTGCAAGTCTTCACTTAATTATACAGTCTTCGTCTTAAGTGCTTTATTCATGTGAGGGCTTCAGCTGCTCAGGCATTATCGTAGCTTTTTTTTTTTTTTTCCACGCGGCCAAAACGTACCAATTGCTGGACAGGCAACAGGACTGGGAAGGGCTTCGGGAAAATAACAGGCAGGAAAAGAATATAGTTTGTGTGTTCTCAAAAACAGAACACTTCTAAGAACAGCACTTCATATCATAACAAATCTCTGAATGTATTACAGTGCTAATGGTAGCTGCTAAAGGCGGTGTACATCTTGTGTACAAAAGATTGAGAGAACAAAAAAAAAGAATCCAAAATGAAAGAAAAGAAAGGTTAAGAAAAAAAATTAACTACTCTCTAAAACTGAGGCCAGGCCCTGAGAAGTCATTTTTTAATACAAGCAAAATAAAATGTGGCAACTCAGGAACTTGGTCCTTAGGTGAACCCTTCATTTAGGTCTGCTAAACTAACCGGTAGACATTCCTGAAATGCAGAAAGTTGTGCCAGCAGGCATTCCTGGGAGCATAAGGAGGACATAGGACATTATTTACTGTTGGTGCTAGACAAATCATATTCATATTTCCCTTCCAGACCCCCAATTTTAGTTTAGAATTTGAATTTGAAGAATATTTGCATCTTATAATTTGCTTTCACCAGTCTAGCTGGTATGCTTGTAAAGGAAACCTTGACGCATTTTCCCATTTCCCATTCCCCTTTGCCTTCTCCCATAGTGCGCCTTGTCTGAAGGTGTGATAATTCCCAGTGGATGTCTTCACTGAAGTGTGTTTTAGTCTGCTCTTAGGTAGTATACAGTTCAGATTGACTATTAAAAAATAGTATAAACTTTTTTTTTTTTGCTTTGCTTCCCCTGCCCTCTCCCAATCAGATGTAGTAACACAATGTTACTGACAAGAATTTTCAGTACTTGTGTATGGAGCTGACTTTCTTCGCACCAAGGAAATGACCCCTATTGTTTTGCTTACATCCAGGTGTTCATTTTAGAAATATCTGGGGAGGTTCCTCATTTTTCTTGAATTCCTTTTTTTCAGAAAAGAAGAGCTGTCTTGAGCTGGCTTTCATTGCTAGCACACAGTGAAATGAGCTTCATAATATAGAGAAATTAGAGATGCCCTGGACTACAGCTCTTTCACAGAGATTTGGAGAACTGAATCATCTCAAAGTGGGGAAAGGATAAAAAAATTGTCTCAGAAAATTAACTTGAAAGAGTGTCGGATAATAATCTGAACCATTTGAAATTTGATTTTAACCAAATTCCAGATCTTTTGTGTTTCATTCAATTCTCTTTCTACAATGGCAATCTCTTAGGGCTTACCACTGCACAACCTGAAACCCAATGATATGGCTGCATGAAGCGTAATGCTCAATGACCTCTTTTGTAGGACTATAGAGATCTCATTAACATTAATACCATTTGTGGAGAACCTTAGGACAATGTGAAACAGAGCTTTAAAAAACATGCATTCACCCACAGATGTGCACTGAAATTTTAAAGACATGTACTGGATTGTTAGGAATATGCATGTTGAATTTTAAGCAAATCCCTGAAGTTTCTGGTGCCATTGCTTAAGCACTTCATTCTCTGTTATGTGCAGTGACTTTCATGAACAGTTTAAAGCAGTGATATGAACTATTTGCCTGAAACAACTCTGCACTCATTCTTATACTACAGATCTCCTGACAGGTCTGTAATGATTCCACCCACCAAAACACAAGCAGCCCTTCTCCGTGTACCCATCAGTTCTCCTTATTGTGATTAATCATCCTCAGCTAACTGGTGGTCGTGGAGCTAGCATGTGCATAACTCTGAATGTAGATCCTCACTACTGTGTTTAGCTGCCTTGTCAAGCTTGGAACAACTTATACTATTATTGAAAGCCGGATAATGACTTTAGGTCATGGCCCTTCATGATCAATGTAAACATTTCTTTGCCTTCTAGTAGAGAAAGGAGTAAATTTGAGTTAAAATTATGTATTAATGACTTGTCATTTCTGTTAACATGCACCTGCATATGTTTGTGTGCACACATCTAAACGTGCATTTACATTTATTTGTGTGAATAATTATATATATATATGCACACACCCAGAAACACATGTGCAAATATATACTTATTTGTCAAATTATATTTCATTACGTTTATGCTGTTTATATGTGGCTTAATGTATCTGTGGTTGGTAGCTTTTTAAAGCCATTTAGTAGTTGATGTCAATAACTTGTTGGCAACAATGATATTCAGGGATGGGAAGAGAGGAAACAACAGTGAGGGAGGAAACTTAGTCAGGATACAAGCTGCTGATAATGCAGGCTGTGTTTAAAGAAAGTAAGCCCCATCTGACAAGTATGTACCTAAGAGCTAACCCATATGTGCTCAGATAAATGGAGCTTTATACTACCGTATGGAGACAGTGAATGTAACAGGCTCAGTGTAAGTGGCTAGTTGGGATCATTTTTCTTCATGAAGAAGGTCTCAGGTCTAAGGAAAGATTGCATCATTCCAAGATGGCTCCTATAGACACAGAGAAGTATATTATTTGCCCAGTTACGTGCATGATGAAAGGGCAGCGCAAGGTTGAGATGTACAGGCTTGGTACTACCTGTATTCTCAGTGCAGGAACTCTTGGGTATTGTCTTTAGGATTCAAAACACGGCATTTTCAGCTAGATTACCTGAGTTAAGGCAGTCAAAATGTTCTGTTACCTGCAGATAAAATACAAGAAAGTAACAGGGAAAAAACCAGAATGGTGAATCACATAACTTAAACTGCATTTTAACGTGTTCTGATGTTATGAGTTATTCCTAAGCTTCATGGAAAATGTATCTTCGTATCAACTATTGCATCATCCAAAACTCTTTGAAAGCAACCAAGCAAAGCTTCTAAATGCCATGCTTACCTACTACCCACAATTCCCTCCAAACAGACATCCTATTGCAGAATTTGTTACCATAGGTTGTAGAAATGGCCATACTTGTGTGAGTATGACAATTTAACTGTAACAAAATTACTTACCAGATTGTTTTTTATAGATTTCTGCATCTCTCTCAGAGTAAGCACAGCTGAACATATGAACCATGCAGTGCACCAAGTTCTGTCTGACCATTTTACGCTCAGTGGCTGATACCTGACATTTTGCTTGTACAAAATCCACCATTTTTCTTTGCAAAAAAGGATTTTATTTATATTTGTTCTGATCAACCTTTTTCTAATGGGATGACCTGCTGGTTTCAAATTATTGAGGACAAAACTTGAATAGTCACATCAGATGGATAAGTTCTGCAGAGTTTCTTAGAAGCCTTTGTCAGTACAGATGTATCAATTAGGTTTTTTTACTCAGAAAATCACACAAAAAGTGAGGTATGCCAAAAAAGTTATTTTACTTGGCATAGTTAGGTTTGCCAGAACATATACTAGGCAGTTGTAATATATTTATATGAAAATAGAATTCTTTTTTTTTCTGGATAATTTTCTGTATAAGGTACAAAATAGATATTTAGAAAATTTGAGTTCTATTCTTGGCACTGTCAGTGAAATTCTGAAGAACCTTGACTAGGTGACTTAGTGTGTGTGCCTTTTTCAGGAGAAAAGTGGAGACAATTTTCTCTTTTTCTTAATCTGTTTAGACTGTAGATGTTTATTTGGGGACTTTGTGAATGCATAGTACCCGGCAACTTTTTAAGATGGTAAAGAGTGGGAGAAGAGTGTGAGAAAATTACAATGAATCTTACTTTTGTCCTTTTAATTTTAGCTTCTTTTGGTGTATAATGTGGAAGCAAAAAATTGACTGAGAGGAAGTCAATTGGTTTGTCTGGGTGTGTACTCAGAAGCCATATGCTTCAATGCAGTATAATTTAAGTGACTGTTTAAAGAAAAGCCAATGCCCTTGAACCAGAATAAAGTGGAGTATGAGAAACACCCCCTCCCCCACAGTTTTTATATTAAAGAATGATCAAAAAAAGCAGAGTAATAATCTTTAGAGACAGGAAATGAAATTGTACACACTTTTTACATGCTAATTTTTGAGTGGAATAAAGATAGCATGCATATCAAGTTGTCATGTTGTGAATACTGAATTTCAAGACACACGTAGTATCACATGGTATCACACACCAACAATTTGCTTTGGCCTTGTACACACTGAGGTAAACCGTACCAAGTGCAAGCTTGTTATAAATTCTTGTAAATATCATTGTGCCAGCCTTTTTGATCCTCTGTATGCTGGGATTACTTAAGCAAACTTAACAGTTAACCAGTGTAATGTGATTTGTATTCAATTTTTGTATGAGTTAAATCCTTGTCCTTTCATGGATGAACCTCAGAAAGCTGTTTCCAGCTATCAAATATACTCGAATATACACTAACCTGTAACAAGAAATTATATTAATGAAAATTAAATAGACAAAATAAAAATGTTACAGAAATGTAGGGGAAAATCCAGTTATGATTTACAGGTTCACTGTATTTGATTGGTTCAGAATATGCAACAGTTTATCTATACCTAATGAGAATTCCTTACACTGGTATGTCATATCTCTACTTGAACCAAAGTGATTATCCAGGCCATAATAGGAATGATACCGGAGGAGAAGTACAGTGTTAGGACCACTTCAGATGGGGTGAAGTCATAGTCACTTGAGTCAGAATCAAGTGTATGATGTGGGATGGTGTCCATGAAGCTGATGAACAAGGGGCCAATATAAAGCCCAGTGCTCTATTTAAAAGAAAGAGAAAGGTATGTGTAGAACACAAAAAGAGAAATGCTTTCTGTGGCAGAAGGTTGGAGTAACAATTATGAGAAACAACTATAAATATGATTCAAAATAGTTAGTTTGTTTTGTTCATGATCATATGGAGTTTTATCACTACTATGAGAATGACCAGAGCTTTAGTTCATTAAACCCTGGATACTAAGAAAAGAGAGAGAGCGACGAGCTTGTTTCCGTTTCAGGAAATAATAGTGCTACAAACTACAATATTAGACGGAGCATTGGAAAGAAAGACTTCTAGTTGGTATATACCAATATTCTTCAATAGAAAGCAAAAATAAAATTACATAAGCATTTTAGGAAAAGATAGCAGCAAAAGCCTTTTTGAGTTTTAGTAATACTGGGTAGTAAGGTTAGAATTTATTTGTATATTATTGTATACTACATGTATATAAACATGATGGGTAGAGTAAGCTGACAAAGACTGAAGGAGCTAAGAAAGAGGATTGTAATAGCTCTAGTGATGTTTTTTAATTCTACTATGTACCATTCATAGTCACCTGGAAAAACTTCTACAAAATGTTAGAAATTTCTGAAGAACTGAATTATTAAATTCTGCCACTGAGTCTTAACTGATATTACAGTGTTCCCATGAAACCAGCTGTCTTCAACATAATTTTAGTGCTTGTGAAAAGAGTTGGATGAGTACAAATAAGTCTCGGTCTGAAATTTAGTATTGATCTCAGCTGTTTGTGTTGGTGTGAGCATGTAACACCCATTGTCTACTCACTCCGTGAAGATGCTTAGCAATGTAATTCAGTGCCAGTTCTTGCTATTCTGTTGTCTGTTGCCAGGTCATGTCAATGGCAAAGTGAACATCAATAAGAAAAAGAATAAAATTCCTTGAACAAAGGAAAGAAGCTGTAAAAATTAAAGAGAACGGAACAGTTAAATAAAGGCTAAACATGTTAATATTTTAATGGAAGATAATCACCTGAATCTGTCCACTGAATTTAGTACGACCTACAGATGTTTTCATGAGTCACTGGGTCTGAGCTAATACACTCTGCTGAAAGATGCAGCATATGGCTTAGATTGCTCTGTGCTAACGCTTCTCTTCTGGACCAGAGCTGACTTTTGTCTGGCCAGGCTGGAAACGGGCAGATTGAGGCTGGCTCTGTTTTTACCCATCCATGAACACATGCCTGCTGAAAACTTTCAAGAACTGGACCTTAGGTCTGTCACATGATGATAAAAACTGTCACTGTTTGAGTGTTCTGAATTAAAAGTCAATGTTTATCTGGCAGTGTATTTGACGTAGTACCATCATATTTTAAATGGTCCATGAATATGACAAAAATACTATATTTTCTTCAAGGTAAAATGAAATTAACAGAGTAAGTGCTACACTAGAAAGAAAAAAAATAATCCGAGAAATGTTCCCTAAGTTAGCATTACTCTCACCCATCTGGGAAACTGTCTTTGGCATTGCAGCACCATAGGCATTTGTAGCAAGTAGCACAAGCAAAGGGTCAGCATTTGGGAGAGGGATAGGACAGGTTTCAATTACAGCAGACTTCAGGCATTCAAATCTGAATTCGATTGCTTTAACCTGTGCTCTTCATGGTCAAAAAACTCTGTCTTTCTCTTCCTGGCAGTAAAGATCACAGCAAATCTCTCAGTGGGTGTTTCCAAGTTTGCATGAGGAAACAGCTGCTTCAGGAGAAGCGGATACCCTCTTACAATATTCTTAGCTAAAGTCTTCAGGACAGCAGTGCTGTGTGGCTGAACCTCCAGTACTCCTTGGGTACAGCATGGCTAAAGTAGCTCTTCATGTCCAGGTGGCTTCCCTGTTTCTGCCCTTTCCATTTCTCCTTCTACTTCTGTCACTGGCTTTTCTCTGTTCTGAGGCTGAGAGATACAAAGGGGTATTGTGCTCTTTCAGTCATTCAGAGCATCTCACCTGAATTTTTGATTTCACATTAATTTAGAACGCGGTGTGAAAGCTAGAGGTCCTGAAAATCTACAAACTAGGCACCGATAATTTTCACTCCAGCTCATTCAAACTGAAGCCAGCAGGTTTCCAAAAGCTCTAATAATTACTGAAAGACTTAGCAAAGGCTTGTCTGATCCTATATTTGTGACTTAGTACAGCATTCTAACCTGCTTTCACACACTCCGTAGCCAAATTAAGAGCTTTTAGACAATGATGGATGGCAAGTCTGCCACACTCTGACTTTAAAGAAGTTGAAATAAAGTACCGGCTGGAAAGAAATAATGGAAATGTGGATGGGCTGTTCAGTACACATGTAAATGTAAATAACGCACATGAGTGACAGCAGAACCCATCTCCCTAATAAAGTATTGAAATTCTAGGATACAGCTGAATACATATCATTATCAGAAAAAAGTATTTCAAACATGTAAAAGGAGTTAGTATAAATCCATGATAGAAACCTTAAGAGATATACTGGATTTGCTCTCTGATGCAGAAGTTTAAAGGCAAGACTCAGGTGGCAAAAAAATGAAGTGACTCCTTTGGAGACAATAAACTTGGTTTTCATACAAAACAGCACAATCTTGTAGGAGCAAGAAAAGGCATACCTCAAAATGCATTTGCGCCTTTCCCATTTTCTGTCCTCTGTGAGGGTGATTATGATACTTCATACAGTCCTACAGAAAAAATCTGAGGAAAGGGCCATGTTAGAGTTTAGCCTAGTGTTAACATACATTTATCCATAAAGACTGACTGGCAGGTGATATGCTGGACTGCTGTGTCTGCTACCTAGTCTGAATACATCTTCTTGTCACTATAATCTTTCATTTTTGGCTATACTTTGGTTATGAGTTCTTGTGACGTTGTGGGCACTGCATTCTTACTTCATGGTCATCCTGTTGCCAGGAACATTTACTCTGGCATTCACATACAGAAATCGTTATTTGTTCTGGATTAGTGAAGTCACTTCAGATTTTCAGACAGTGTGTGTGTGCCTAAGCGTTGCCACTAATTGTAATAATCAGCTTGTTACAAAACCAGGGATCCTACCTTGCCTTCAGATGTTCAGAGAAGTGTGGCTCGTAATGCCCTAACTAAGCCTTAATGATGTGAATCTCTCTGCAGGTATCTATATGTCTTCCCAAACTAGTCTTGGACATACTATGTGGTAACTGCTGAAAAGAAGTAAAGAACATAGAGTTATGAAAATGCAACATCTTTCTGAGTTACTTGAAGTTCTCTATAAATAAGACACTGAAAGAAAAATTCACTCTTTATTGAATTTTACTGAATCCAGAGGTGTTCCGTGTAGATTGAATTTATACAGAAAGAGACAGACAAAATGAAAGACAAAGACAGAGAGAGATAACAGTAAAAGACTGATAATCAGTAGAGTAGATAGCAGGTCTAAAACTATAAATCCTTTAAATTATGGAAATACATATAAATGGTTCTACAATGTCTTAAAAATTTAACATCTGAAGTGCAAACCTTTTGAAGTCCTTTTTTGGCAGCAAACGAAAAAATGCTGAAGTTACTCTAAGAAAATGATTCTTCACAGGTTTCTAACCTTGAACAAGAACTGATTGATTAGATTTGAATCCAGCTGGATAATATCAACTCACTTATACAATCCCAGTTCAATTTTTTAAAATCCATAGGCTACATCAGTTTTAAAAGTATGATTTTTAAGGCCACATTGCCATTGGAAAAAAATGCTGGCATGCTTCAGATTTCAGGGAGCATTACAGGAAAAGTAATTTTTATGTCTTTTTTGAACCAAGACGTTATGTTTCCCAAAAAAGTCAAAACAGGAACTGAATTGCTTTAAGAAATATATCTATTTGTCATAGACCCTCAGGAAAAAAAATTGTGATAAGGGAAGATTTATTTTTCATTCTATATTTAAATAATCTACTTTTTTGAATGTATAAATCTAATGTCAGTTTTCTACCTTCTGTGCAGGAGGCTGTGATCAATTTATCTGTGCTTTGGTTGTGGACAAACAGTACACATCTGTTGCAAGTTCATTTGAATAACTCGATGCATGTATATCCTGATGAAACACTAACAGACACAGTGTAGCCATACTACACAGGCACACTAATATGTTTGCTAAGCTGATCAATAATAAGATTGATCAGTGTTTTGCTTGGCCAAGTTAATCATGCTATTGATCAGCTTAGCAAACACATCGCTTTCCTTGTGCACCATTGCTATATCGGCTCTCCTTCCTCCCCCCATCAACTGGAGATCAGGAGATCTAAGAAAAGGAAATTTAACAACATTTTCTACAGTAAGTGCTCCTATTACTGCAAGCTCATCTTCTACAGATAACTGTAACATTTAATGATTAAAGTGTTTAGATTTCTTAACCTTCTCTTACAAGTTTGAGTGCTGTTGTTAAAAATTTGTGAAAATTTCAGAATCTTTTTTCTAAGGCATAAGAAACTGAGCCCAGGCTCTGGCTGTAATGAGGTCCTCTTTTTGACATCAAATATTTGAGATTCCCTCATCCCATGTGCATCCTATAAAAGCATCTCTTGCTGTAGATGCTTTAGGCTTTCTTAAGGGAAATAATTTAATTGCAGAGAAAAGTTCAATACGATCAGAAGATATGGATCTTGGCGTGTATTATTAGCACAGTACTTGGAGATTTGACTTTGGAACTATACAGCAAAACATTCAAGAGTCTCAAATTAACATTAAAGGGAAATTCAGTTATATCCTTGTATATAGTGGCAAAAAAGGCTCTTAAGTATGGAAATAGGTCTATTATATTTAGGCTATACCTCTTACATGGTTTGCTTACTTCTATATCTTGTTTTGAAAGCCTGAGTTTGTACCAGTGTGCCATGCTAACAGTTCTCAAACACTTTTTACAGCTTGAAGCACCTAGTAATGTAAGGCTTATTTTCCATACACAGCCTTTTCCATTAGTGATTAAATAAATTTCCCCCTGTGCATTGGAAATAGTTGCTGTTTTCTGGTGTGTATTTTAATTCAGATAAAGAACTGAAAGTAGGAAAGCCAGATCTTAAATCCAAAGTTCTCTGGATTTAGTGGATTTAGTCCACTCTTGTGGACTAGAAGCAGTGGGAGGAGTATACGAATGGCTGCAAGTACTTGAGAGTATGGTTTATGGCACACTGTCAAGGACAGATGTCATTGGACATAGTACCTTAGAGCAGATATTCAATTGATGGAAACTAGATTTGCTCAATCAAAATGTGTCTCACACAGTTCTTGTTAGATAGTAGAAGAGCACAGTTATGTACCTCCATTATTGGGACGTAAGAAATCAGAAAATCTGTAAAACATCTTATAGACAAGTAAATTTTCTATTTTTTTGAGAGGTCAGAATGCGTGGAGAAAGGGTTTTTTTTCCAGAAGATAACTGTTACAGTTCTAAGGTGCAAGCAAACTTCTGAGAAGTTAACATTCATGGGAAAAGACATTGCGATACAGCCTTTTTTTCTAGTTTGAGTACAGCTAAGAGCTAAACCTTAGATAGGAACACTGCATTACATGAAGTTGTGTGATGGAGTTTCCTCCCAAAGTTTCTAAACCCTAAGCAGAATCAACACGAATAGAGAACATTGAAAACCATCCAAGTAATGTAACCTCCTACTAACTCATGTTGTAAATATCATGCTTGCTTCCATTCTGTGTTATGTGTTCTCTTCGCAGTCCCAGAAGATGTAGAAGGTCCTGTTAGCTACTTGATCTCTGGTTAGTTTAACAGTGTTTACTGTAAAAGTTCATAATTAGACAGAGATTTTAACATAAGAGAAGCTATTTTTTAAAGACCTGCTGTAGCTATCTGGCTATAAAATCCTCAGTATAGTGTTCATTTACATTTTGGAGTGGTCATTTTCACAACCACATGATTGGAAACAGAAACAAATTTTATCAAAAATGTTGTAACATTTTTAAAATTTGAAAATATCCAGTGCAAGATTGAGTTTGAAAGTCTGGAAGGTCTACATCTCCGATGTCAACTCAAATACTTAGCTGCTTGGTACTGCAGACAACTATGCCAAGGTATCTTTGGTTGGAGAACAAAAAGGAAGACCTTGAAGACACTAGAGATTATAAAAAAAACAGCTTAAACGAACTTAAAAAATTCAAACCCTGACTTCTGATTTAGTAGGTGCCACCAGACTGTTGTGGGTAAATTTTGCTTATGTGAGGGTGATCACTGAGTCTCTAAGATCAGAGAATTTTTTTTGGGGGGAAGGTGGATTACCTGATTTTTTCTGTGTGTGGAAGGTACGAGACTAAAACCCCCGGAAACACAATCTTGTATCCAGTCCTTGGAGAAGACAGAGTTCTCTCACTGCCCTGTTTATGTACTTGAACTTTAACCTAAAAGATGAAAGAAGAACTTTGGCCATATTTACACAACCGAGACACTGATGAATGAAGAACAGCTAAATTGAATATTTTCACAGAAACAAGTTTTTTATAACCTGAAAGAAAATAAATTTCTAGTCTAAAGTCTCAATTTTTAAGTTTTCCTAAATATTTTAAACTGTAAGTCTTTGTGGGAAGTTGTCCAGCATGTTGCATGTGGGTTGGGCACAGAAGAAGAAATGGCTGCTTTAGTCTGATTGACACATAGGGATGACTTTTAAATACACCTTCTGCAAATCTGGTGCTTTCTTCCTCTTTCTTTCTTGCACTGTGCAATTGGCTGTGTGGCATCTCTGTCAAAAACATGGAGGGTCCAGGACTACAAAGAAGGTCATTTGTAATGAGGAGAGAAGGTGGAGTCTAAGCCGTGGATCTCATACTGGCATTGCCAATAACTACAGCTTAGAGAAAGAAGGGTCATACTGCCGCAGGGTCCTGACTGTCAATGGTGCTTCTATTGCTTTAAAGACTACATAATTTCATTCCACTTAAGTCAGCAGACTAGGAGTATGTGTAATGATCTTCTCTTCACCCTCCAGGGTCTCAGAAAGAATGATTCCAAGACCAAGTTTTCTGGCTTCCATAAAGATTTCAAATGAAGAGTTTAAATCTGCGTGCAAGAATTTTGAAGGTGCTATTAAGGCTTGTTTGAGCTTTAGGAATGCCCTTTGACACCCTCCATCACTATTCCAAGCAAGTACTACTGATATTTCAACTTAAACAACTGAAACCAATTCTTACTTTTACAGGAAGTCTGAAGAGATAGTTTTAACACTACCTTGCCCAAATAAAGCAGTTAAGCAACACATTTAAAGAATATCTCACCACAATACTCCTGAATTTTTTGGTTTTTTTTGAGAGACAGGTATGTCTCTATCTTCTTTCAATTTTTGCAAACTTGGTGAGGCATTTTCTGCCATTTCTGTTTAAGAAAAAAAATCCTAACCTATTTTAAGCACTCAGAGACTCTGTCTCCACAACATCTTTGATAGAAAATTTAAGGATTATACCTTTTTACTTTTCTTTTGTAAAATAGCAATACTTTATGCTGAATCTGAGATATCCCTAGAGGACAAGGAAAAGGCTGGGCAGAAAGAGAGAACTCTGAACATTTCATGGGCAGAGGTCGAATTTAATCCAATTTTTACCTTTGGAAACATGTTCATTTAAAAGGACAAATACTTCGGTCTCTGAAATTCAACAATGCATAGGAAGCTGTTGTTGAACAAATATGTTTTATTTTAGGGATAAAACAAGCAGCAGCGGTGTTCCACTATAGTGACTGAAAGCCTTCTGCAACATCTAATCAGATACAACTTATTTTGTGCAACTTTCAGGTCTTTATAATTCACCAAAAGACAAATTTCACTTCCAGACCCAAAAACCAGGAGTGCTTCTGTGGAGTGGTAAATGAGAAGTACATAAATTCAGACACTTAGAATGAGAATAAAATTTGAGGCATTATAATAATGTTTGTTCACTGCATATTGTTTGCCAGTAACTCACATCTCCAGGGACACAAATACTGGGATGCAGTAACCAAGCAGGAGCTTGATTAGAAAGGCCATTACTCAGTGTTGTATGCCTGGATTTATAGTACTTTCTGATCTGCACAAAAGTAAATATAGGGACAATCAAGCCCTCTTTTTTTCAGCAGGCATTTTAAGAAAACCCCAACACTTGAAGTCACACAATTTAATTAGAAACCACACAATTTTTCCCTGCAAAAAGTCTGGAGAAGCTCATTATACTTGATGTAAACTTCAGCTTCTGAAGCACAATATGATGGGCCAGCTGCACAAGATGACTGCACACTTTCTGAATTAAGCTGTCATGTAAGTATGCACCAGAAAGAAGGATCTCATTTTAAAAAAAAATTGTCTCTGATCTTAGTGGTTGTTAAATTGCTCCTGATTATCCCAGCACTGAAACCTAAAGATGACAATTAGAACACGTGTCTCAACTAATAAACCACCTGATCATTCTAGCAAATAGCATGCCTGTGTAATGGTTTATATGTAATATCTGGATTTTGTGTGGCATGCAACAGGGCAGCTAATAGCATAGGCTGATATTTAAAAAGGATACAGTTTCACCCTTGCTTACATTCCTTGGTCCTCCCCTCAAAAGGGGGAAGAAATGAGGAAGAATGAGAAAGGGAAGAAAGTATGGCCTTTAAAAAAGAAAACCCACAGATTTCTGAAACATTAATAACGCAGGAGCATATCGTCTTGGAAGCTTATGAGTGCTCTGTAAGAACCAGTACAGAAAACACGAGAAAGGACCAAGAGCAAAGCCAGCCTATGTCTTTCACTGTAAAGTCTCCTATAATATTGCACAGCTTTCACTCTGGCAATACTTGCTTCTCAAAGGAACCTCTAAAATAAAAAAGACCAATTTTAACCTTTTTTTTTTTTTAAAAAAAAAAGTGTATTCAGCAAGGGAAGGTGTGTTTATACGAGATGTCTTCCATAATCTATTTTATGTTATATTCAATACATGAGCTTGTGCACAAGTAGAGTATGCCATGGGTTTATTATATATACCTGGGATTTTGAAAGGATAGCTTCTCAAGGACAGAAACTTTGCTGAGAAATATTTTTAAGTGTCAGGAAAAACTAGAAATGGGAACTGTAAACTGTTAAAAAAGTTAAAGAGATTTTTCCTTGTTAAAAGAAGTTTGCTTGTTCTGCAGGACATATAATTGAAGAAAGCAGTTTCATTGCTTGAAGACACAAAGTAGCCTAGAAGAAAAAAAAGCAGCAGTAAAAATTAAATACATATTACTACACACAATATGGCAAACAGAAGGAGAAAAAAGGAAAGGAATCAAAGACAGTAAGGAAAGCAGAACAACTCATTCAAGGACTAGCAGAACAGTGAGAACATTTGAAAGATGTGAAGAATAAAAGGAATTGTATGCTGACAATTCTCAGTCCTATTTGTCTTACAACAGTACTGAAAAAAGCAGAGAGGTATTATATTTCTCTCCCTGAACTAAAGAGTGATGGAAGCTTAGTGGTTTGGGTTTTGGGTTGTGGCTTCCGGTGGAATGAAGCAGAGAAATCTCACAAGCCTCTGCTTACTGCAGGGACTTCAAGTTACTCAAAAGAAGTAGCAGCGCAATTCCTCTCTTTTGTTCCTGTTCAGATAAATGGGATACTGTCCCATATATCTGCCTTGCAAACCAGCCAATGAACAACAGACACCCTCAAATCCTGAGAAAAATGGTAGCATCATAAAGAATATTTCTGCCACTCAGTTTAGTTGTCTTATATAACTCGTTCATGGCTCTCCTATTAATAACACAGTTATCCCAAACACATCCTAATAAGAACTTAGCTATCACATACCACCAACATTTTGTCTATATGAGAATATCAGCTTCAAATAATTTAGTAAAGAGAAATAGGGTAATAGAAAGAATAAAATACATTGGATGATTTTTTTTTTTTTAAAAGTGAATACGGTAAATAGAAAACAATTTAATCAATGAACAAATAATAAGTCTGAATTAAACCTAAACATTAATCCCCCCCCCCCCCCTTGTGGTTAATTGTGACCATCTCTAACAATATTCCAGACAATATTAGGAAGCAATTTAGGGGATGATTGGCAAGAGTTGTACAAACACCATTAAGCAATAAATTTGAGAAAATTACATGGTTATGGAGTCCTCTGGTTTGTATACTATGCAAAAGAATCTACCATTTTTCATAAATATGGCAAAAGAAGATTTCTTATCATTGGAAAGATTTTAGAAAGCCAGAAAAAGAGTGAACATAGGAAAGATTTTGAAGAAAAGTTTACTATCACAATATGAAAGAAATGGTTAATGGCATCGTATGTGAATTATGTGCTTGTAAAGAGCAGGGAGATGCAGGCTGTGTAATGAAAGACAGAGAGAAAACTTTAAGTACAAAATATTAAGCACAAAGTTTAGTGCACAAAACATCAAAAAGGTGACACTACAGATGTGAGAACAGAAACTTAGGAAGTATTTTCCAGAAGTACTGAAACTTTAAATGACAACCCATTTTTTTCTCAGAACAGCAAAGACAACAGTAAAGTAGTCAGAGACTGACAAAAATTATGACAAAAAGCTAAGCAACCCTTCCATATTAGTAATGAAATTTTGAGTATCTTGCAAAACTGTGGAAGTAATGATTTCATGAAAAGGAGGTTATTCTACTTAAATGTAGAAAAATTTATTTGATTGAACACAACATATTCATAAGAGTTTTTAAATCAATGTGGAAAAATAATTACATTTGCTGAATGTTTTAAATGTACAAACCTGATCAGTTCAGGAAATAATTCTGGACATTTTGCAAAAGAGGAATAGAGTTTCTAATGTTAATAGTTGTTCTAAAGAGGAAAATGTGACGTGTTTTTAAAAAATCTTTGCTCTCTTTCCAAATATGTTTACAATTTTTAGTGTTTGATATGCTACTACTTTGAAGAAATCCATTTAAACCTTTAAACATATTTATGCTTTCTTTTGCTTTACATGAGCAATAGTTGTTTTTTGCTAAGTAAGTAAGTGAAGCATTTCAACTTCTTATAAGATTGGCTCTACAGGCAGGAGTAGCGGTAAATCACACTCATTAAATTCAGAATACTTAGAAATGTTATAAAAAGTTGTTCTAGCCAATTTTACCACCAGAATATTAAAGAAGTAATTTGTGCAAATAGTACAAATTAGTTTATACCCTTTTATTTCTTCTTTCTTATGGAGGATTTTGTGTTGGGAAAAGAGTCATTATTCACTTTAGATCATAAACATTTTCTTCATAGTTTTTCCTGAGATGTCTTCTGAGTAGCTCTGAAAGTTATTCCAGAGCAATATACTTTCAGAAGTTTTGGGGGAAGTATTGAAAACTATGCCATGAATTATGTCATATGTAATACAGTATGTTCTAAATGACCAGAAACCAACTTTTCAAGAAGCTGTTGTATAGAAGAAACATTTTAATAACAAAGCTGTGTGTTCTGAAACTTAGGTAGAATAAGGAAATATGCACAACACTTTGTAAATACATTATCACAAATTGCCACAAATGAAGAAGTAAACAATTTGCTAGTCCTTTGCTAATCCATAACAATGTTAAGCTGTGTTCTGACATAGATAATAAGATATTGTCTCAGTTTAATATTTTCTGCTTCTAGATTTAACTGTAATATTTCCATATTTCCCAGACTAGCTACATTGCCTAAATTAGTCTAATATATTGACTAATACAAGAGGAATCCAGAAAAAAATTGCCAAAACTCTTAAAAGAGGATGTTCAATATGTAGTTTGAACACTTTTAGACTTTCTCATAGATTCTCCTACTCCTTCAGCAAACAAAATCTCCTAGGGAGACATTCCTAAATTGTGCTCTTTTTGGGGTCTTATTTTAACAAGGTGTTCATACACCACTTAAAGCAAATTTCTTTTTGGACCTTCATTAATATGCAATCTTTTATTTTGGAATTGCTTCTCTTCCTCTTAGAAAAAGCTGGATCCTGAAGTACTGCTGCTGCATCACTCTACCCCTTTCCTCCAGTGTCTCCCACTCTAAGCAATTTCTGGAAGGATTAGTGGCTAATTGGAGTCAGATGTAGAGATTTGCTTCCCATGTGACAGTTTAGTCTGTCACAGTTCACTATGCAAAAATTCACAGGAACAGTCAGGCACGATGTATGAGTAAGCCTTGTAGTCCCCTGCAGAATTTTCCACAGGCTGTCCTCTTTGCTTATTATGTTTTTCAGTAAAGCAACCACTAAAGGGACAGTTAGGGGATCTCAGAAACTCCTGCGTCCTCTCAGATTCACTACGCATAGTTCTCAGTCAGCCCATCATCTTAACCTTCCACTTGTTTCTTCTATAAAAAGTACTTCCACATTGCTGAGGGATTTTTCTCTCAGAGCATAATGTAGTTCGAGCCCTACGCTGGGAAGAAAGTGGCTATAGACTACTTGACCTCCTCAATGTAAAAGCCCTGGTTAGTTAAGAGAATCAGGCCATACAAATATCTGACTCCTCCAGCTCTTGTTTGGGAGGAAGACCTTTTGGTTTGCCCTCTTATCGCCTGTTGACTGAACACAATTGCAAGCATGTAATAATATATCTCCCTGGGCCTGAAAACACTAGATGTATTTATAAAGAATTAAACACTGATGAATTCTTTTAACTCAATTCAAAAACTGACTATGATGTAATATCATAAATAGAATCTAGACATCATAAATTAAGGAAACCCTCTCCAACTCTGTAAATCTAACAGTAAACATGCTGTTGAAACTAAAAAGACTGAGAACAAATGTAAAAATCTACTTTTTATTACTTTGAAAGCTAGGAATTTTTACTTTTGTCAGGGTGACTAAGATGTCTTTTCATATTTTCTAAGACTTTAAAAAAAAACATGGGTGCAATTGTAAATAAGAATTCAAATATCTGAAATTAATGTATTTACAATGGCATATAGGTACCATTATTCTAAAGGGACTTTGTTCAAGTTTCACACAGACTTGTTAATAACTCTTGGTTATGCTTGATTTATTTTTATCAAATTCTTTTTCAGCAGGTGCATTTATTTGTCTGTAGTATGCATATAAACTGAGAGGAGAAATATCTTCTAGGAAGAAAATACAAGACTTCAATGGCCTTGCCTGCTGCACTGAAAGGTGGTGAGTATCCATAGGAGATACTTGCAGTTTGTAGGAATACATTAAACTCCTTCCACATGAGTCATAAGAGAATGATCATAGCCTCATAAAATTGAGTTTAAAGCCCAAAAGAGACTACTGAATCATCTAATATGACTTCTCATATATCACATCCCTTAAAATTTCTTTCAGTTACACCTATAATGAATGCAAGCAATCATGCTTAAGAAAAATGTGTCTGCAAGAAAGGTCTGAAGATATGTGTTGGGTGGACCATTCACTGCTTGTGTTAGTACAAGCTGGGAGGGCACCTGGACTTTGAAGTGCAGGCAGCCAGCTGTGAGAGAGAGGGAAGGCAAGAACACCACCAATGGCTGCCTCCACTGGGGATTCTGTTTTATTCCTCCCACCAAAGACATTCTAGTTCTACTGTGCCACTTTACAATTAATTAACCTCAATGTGAAACCTTTCTGCCAAAGTTTTAATTCATATTATTTTTTAATTCATCTCACAGTCATTCATTCATTTTTCTTGATTTTTTTTTCTACAGTGTAAGGCTCTTCCAGATCTGTGAATTTTTCCTGGTATTCCAAGATTAATTACAAGTTAATGAAATTGGGCTATGAGTGCAATAGGATATCTTTAAAAAAAAACCCCAAACCCCTCTTGCGCTCCTGTTATTTAGGTTTGATGTTTAAAATATTTATTCCTGCTAGACATATATCTTCATTTACTAATGGATTAGAAAGTAGTTCAACATTCATAAAGAATGCAAATACAATGCCTTACTTTCTTCCAAGTACAAAATAAAATAATATTTAATGAACATTTTTTTTGTTTTCTGCGTCACTACTGACACCACTCCAAGTAAATGTTGACAATTCACAAACTAAGGTTTCTGCTAGGAGTAGTGTAGTTCCTGTATCATAATTACTCAGTTATGGCAGCTAGGTGCAGTCTAGAAATTCAAGGTACTCCCACAAAGGAGTTATCTGCAAGTGGTCAATGCCAGAAATAAATAATGGGATAGTAGGAAGTGACAAAGCACACATAATGTGTGCTTGAGTGATCTCTGAGCATGGTTGTCTCTGCTCCTATCAACAACTCTGCAGTTCTGCTATTCCCAGGCTTCACCAGCATTTGCCTCTCCCAGAACCACTTTCCTTGGCCATAGATGGCAGATTGGGTTGGTCTATGGGGTAAATGTCTCATGATTCTTTAATTTAATGATTGAATCTGACTGCATTGAAGCTGGCAAGCGCAAACAGCAGTGGTGAGATTGGAGCATCAGGTTCTCCTGTATTTACTACACAGTAATGTGCTCAGGGCTATTGGCTAGGGCAGTTACAAAAGGGAGAGCTTTGCTAATTGCACAAACCAAGCTGGTTTGTTGGAGGACACAACTTAGACAGAACTTGAAGAATTAATTAGTCATTAGGAGTGACCAGCCACATCGTGTGTGTATCTGCAAGCCAATTACCAGGATTGCGTGAATCGATAGTCAGATGGTTTCTGCTACCCAGATTATGAATAATACAAGATAATATAACCATGTCAGAAGGCCATAACAGCAGCTCAGCTCCTTGTCATTCAGAAAGGGAAAGGGCAGCCAGACCTAATTTTTTTTGGCAAAGAATATCTACATGTAGCTTTCTCTCATTTTGCCACTTTGAAGGGCTTTTTCTCCTGCCTACTGGAGTGATGAGGTCATGACCTATCAATAAGGAGAATGAGTTCAGAATCCAGTACAGTAGTTTAATGATGTAAAGAATGCACTTTTTTTGGTAATTACATTTACCTATCAATTCTTGTACAAGTTTCTTTCGTTTTTGCTTTCTCAGATAATATCTATATGTTAAAACAACTTTAGACCGTGGTTTCTTATTCTCTGAATATGGTGAACCAGCTAATTTGAAACCTGTGACAGGCTGTAGGCCTTAGGATGTTCTCAGAGTTTAAAGCTACCAATACTAAACATCTTGCTGAATGCATCAGTCTCCATGCTTCATCAGAGCTATTCACCACACAGGACGATGACAAAAAGACAACAGAGCAAAAGTTATTAGTTAAGTAAGGGGAACCAAGTATTTACTTATCCTTAAAAAGAGTGAGAACAGTAGCTAATGTGTTATGAGAATCAATTAACAGCACTTGGTTATCAGAGCTGATCTCATATGAGAAATTTGCACTCATGTTGGGATAGCCAGAAAAATAAGTGGACAAAGGTAATCTTTGTGCAAAGAAAAGACAGCATAACAAACTGTTACTACAATCATAACATCTTCCAGATTCTGCCTAAGAACAAAGTCCTTGTCCGTATGATGAAGGATCACATGAAGTTAAAGGGTGGATTCAGAGAGAAGAAAGGCACATATGACATAATCACAACCATCTGTAACATCACTGATAAAAGAAGGGTAGTACTATCCTACATTGATCACATGTTCAGCTTCTCAAAAACTTTGACACCATCTAACTTGAGCAGATCTAGGTTTCCAGATGTGGGAACTCTAAGCCACCTAATTGAACTCGTTGCAAGTTTCTGTCAGCAGCAAGAGAGAAGAGTGTTAGTAGCAACACACTACAGCAACTGGTTTTCTATAAGCCAGAGAATGAGACAAGGATTCAGTATGTATGCAATATTTCTAGGACAAGTGTGGGAAAGATTTGGAAGAGCAGAAATGGCTGGGCCTGCTATTGTTTGACACCGCTAAAATCAGATGCACTAGTGAAATAACAGATTTCACTCCAACTACTTCTTCAATATAATGAAGTTAAATTTAGTAAAAATATGCTAGTGGGGAATGTAGTTTACCCCTAAGTATGATGGAAGTGAAATGAAATTAAATGAGCACGTTTGTTGGCTCATCAAAACAGGAGACAAGCAAAAATCCCTACTGATGGTCTACTTGTTCCCATAGTGAATGACTGTAATTATTAAGGACTAGAAACATTTTGTCAATGAATCTTCACTCATCTTTCCTGTATATAATATAATATAATATAATATAATATAATATAATATATATAACGTAACATAACATAACATAACATAATATAATATTTTTATATGTACAAAAGATTAAGAATACCTCATTTTGTTATGGATTCCCTTAAAAAGACGTGAAAAATTTTCATATCTTTATTTACCTGTATCTTTGACTTCTGAAAACTTAAGCTTTTGGGTTTTTTTCCCCAATGCATTAATGGATATTAATCATGGGAAGTTAACTGCTGCTGACAGGACAACTACTTCAGCATTTGAAACATGAAATTGCTGTGGGAGTTCAAATGTAGTTATACGTGGAGTTTACAAAATTTCTGTCATAGTGTTGAGGGAATGATGCGTGCGGGTTCCCGGACAACGCTACACAATCAATATGATCAAGAGAGTGCCACTTTATTCCCGAATAGCTCGGCTTATATACATAGCGTTCCACCCGATTACGCAAGCTCATTGGCTACAAACAGCTGTGCACGTATGTGCCTCTACATGATTGGTTGCTTAACGCTGAGCACGCGCAGTACATGCGCATGCGTCAGCCCTCTCCACTTCATGTTTACATCCGGCTTAGAGCCACGTGACCTCCAAGTCGATCAGGTCTGGACTGCTCACAACATGTCCATTGTCTTCCCACAAGGGAATAAGTTGATTTGTCGTATTTTATTCTCCCATTCACAGAATGGCAGGGGTTGGAAGGGACCTCTGGAGATCATCCAGTCCAACCCCCCTGCTAAAGCAGGTGCCCCTAGAGCAGGTTGCACAGGAACGCGTCCAGGCGGGTTTTGAATATCTCCAGAGAAGGAGACTCCACAGCCTCCCTGGGCAGCCTGTGCCAGGGCTCTGTCACCCTCACAGTAAAGAAGTTCCTCCTCATGTTCAGGTGGAACTTCCCATGTTCCAGTTTGTGTCCGTTGCCCCTTGTCCTGTGGCTGGGCACCGCTGAAAAGAGCCTGGCCCCATCCTCTTGACACCCACCCTTTAGATATTTGTGAACATCGATGAGATCCCCTTTCAGTCTTCTCTCCTCCAGGCTAAACTGATCCAGGTCTCCCAGCCTTTCCTCATAAAAGCAATGTAATAGAGTACTTCATTCAAGTGGTCAAGGACTAATGGTAAAGACGGATAATAAGTGCATTTAGTGTGAGAAGCTATGATGACCATCCCACGAAGACTTCTGGCATCATCTCTTTTTGTCCAGGTCATCTCCCCTTCTTGTTGAATATTCAGTTTGATCTAAGGAGTCTTCAGTGTGCTCTTCTTACAGGACTATATGCTGCAAAGTGCTACATTCATCATTCTCTGGGGGCATGGTGGCTGTCTCTGTGGATATCAGCAGATGTTTCTCCACTCCTTTATGCAGCAGTGTTTGTTCTTGAAGGGCCGGCTCTTGTGGGTGTCAGGAAAGAATAAAAACTTTCTTCCTTTAGGCAAACCATGACCTTCTTCACATAAGTTGATGGCAATAGGGACTGTAGCAGGAGTAAAGGACATTACCCATATAGAGCCTGAAATGCAGGATAGCGCTGTGAGCTCAAAATCACTCTCTCCTGGTCCTCTTGTCCTTCACATAATAAGTTTGGGAGATGGTGCTACCACTTTCTGACTGTGGAAATTTTCTTGTAGTTCAGAGATTTTCTGAGAATACAGAATATATGAAATACTTTACTTAGCTCTCCTGCCTGATGTGGGAGAATTTTGCCTCTCACCAGTTTGTGTTCTTGACATATGGGAGCTGAAAAGCTAGAGGAGTGGGGTATAATTGAAAGTGCCTGAGGCCTCTATTGAAAATACAGTATCAATCACCAGAATGCAGTTGTTTTTTTCTTATTTAGTTTGATTGTTGTTGTTCAGGTTACTGTACTGTGTATTGGCTTTGCTGAGTTACAATTCTAAGAATTTAGACTCAAAGTGAGATTATCTATTATGAAACGTACCTAAGACCAGGATATTAATTCATGAAGTATTTCAGTGCATTCTACATCCAAATGATGTGTGGATATGAAGTAAATATGAATAAAATATGAAGTTTGAAAACTTAATTAAACAACATATTTTTTTTCTGTTCCCAAATTAAGAATAATTTTCCTCTGGTTACCTTTGAGGGCTCATGGGAATACAGGAATGTCATTAGTGAATTCTGAAAATTTACAGGAGTTATATTAAAACATTATATTATTTAATTGGCTAAACAATAAAAAGACACAGTACTGTGGAGGGTAAAATTTGTTTTCTACTTGAGGGACTATAATTTCTCAAGAAAAAGACATCATATATTTTCCAGCTCTAGTGGCACACTTAACTACTAAGGCATGAATCCTATGAGACAGACAAAAATTATTTTAAATTATATTCACCTTTCTCTTATCTTATACTAGTAAACTCTATTGATCCAGCACTATAATTTTAGGCGGTAGTTGAAATCTTTATTCTCTACTCTAAATCATCCATGAACATTTATTTGAAAAACAGTTGCCTTGAAAGAAGAGTCTTACCTGAGACAAAACTTGCATAGTTCCATTTACAATGGATGATATCAGATACTTATTTCTTGTGTTTTAGCTAAATCAAAGAGCATTTTCCTTCCTCTCATGCATTTTGAACGCTTTGGGTTTTGAACTTTAGTAGGTGGGTGAATAAAATAGGTTTTCTTGAGTATTTGCCTAATCTGTAAACACTAAGCAGAACTGTTAAATTGATGACCTAGTATTTTTTCTTCAACATCTTGTTTTCCTGTGCTATTTAGACGAGATGAGGAATTTAAATAATCATGATGACAATATATATATATATTCATTACTTTTTGCCTTTGCACCTCTAGGTTCTCTAGAAAACATCCATTTTTATTCTTCAACTGTAAAACTCAAATGTTATTTTTAGACACACACCTCTCTTATCCACCAAAACTCTTAAAAAAGCAAAATTTCATTAAATTTTATTTTGATTTGTGGATCCAAAAGTATCATAGTGCAGCTATAGAATATGACTCAAAATAAGCAAAAACTCAGAAGAATCATTCTTTAGCTCAATAAATAAATGTAAATGCTCAATTCTTTATATATCATTGAATGCCAAAAATTTCTGGTGCAAAACCAAAAAATAAGAGCAAGAAAAACTAAAATATTAGAATTTCAGAGTATTGATCTGAACTATTTTTGAGGCTTGCCTGTTGAAGAGTAGCTTGAACTCAGGCGTAATATAGGAGGTTAGTAGGACAGTCACATATTGCTCCTTTAAGAGGTGTAAGAATTTATTGGTTTTCTAGCATTTGGGTTCAGAACTCCATTGTAGTGGAAGATGTGGGGCGTCTTCATGATGTGATGGGCTGGAGTAAGTCCTTGACTTAACAGTTCTGTGTCAGCTTCTGAATACAAGTTTTAGAATCTCTTGTATGATAAGTCTTTCTTGTACAAGGTCTCCTATCCACAAAAGAAACAGCAATGTATATTTTTAAGATTATTTTACAATTCTAAACCCTATAACATTTATACAAGTCTAAATGTAAATTAAATAGCCTACTTTTTTTGCTAATGTAAAATTATTTTCCCTTTCAGTCTAAGCATCTTGTTTTCTTTTTAAGAATTCAACAGCAATTTTTTTTTTTTGGTTACTTGATCTTATTTGGTGTATTGTTAAAAAATGAAAGCGTTTCGTCTTTATAAGATAATATGGATGAAATCCATCTGCCCTTACTTGAGCAACTAAAAATTAGATGCCTGTGTCTGAACTAGTCACTTGAGTCTCTTTTCATAGACAATAGAGAGAAATATAGAGTAAGTACCTTCTGAAGTGAGATCTTTAAGGAAATTCAAATGAACTGACCTCAGATATAAAATCAACAAAAATATAAGCGAAATAATTTTTAAGTTAAAAATAATAATTCACATATTCTTTCTATTTTATGCATTATTTTATCCTGTTGGTATGGATTTTCTGTCTATAGCTCACCTATGTCTAGTTTTACACTGGACATCTTACTTCAGAATAAACCTTGCACTTATCTCCTTAGGTATAACTTTCAGAAAGTTTTGTTTCAAGATAATACTTCAGATAAGAATTGTATTTCCAATTATATCTCTGACTTCCGACTAAAAGTCTGGTTAAACTGGACTCTACAAATCATAAAACCCACTTAAAATACAAACAGACTGGGTTAAGTGTCTGGGGTTGCTTGGATGAATTGCACTTCTAATGCCATACTTCTGATCCAAACCCTTTATGCTGTGACTAGCAAATTAAAAAGAGTGCTACCACAAACACACCAGTGTTTGTGAGTATGGTACTCTCTTAGATCAGGCTTAGGGGTAGCACAAGGAGGAAATCAAACTAAGAAATTACAACAAAGCATCACACTAGGCATAGCTGTTTCATCAGAAAATAATAAAATGTATTATTGTGAAAAAGTAACCCACTCCAGGTTTATGCAAGTTTTTAGAGCAGTTACCACTTGCATAATGTTGTGCATAACCTACTTGAAACATACAGTTTTTGTAAAATCAAACTTCCAGAACATTACTGAAGGGGGAAATTATCATTCTTGTCACAGTTATGCTTGCTTTCAAGAAAGCTTGAATCTCAGTAACAGAAAGGCACTGCCTTACTGTTTTACACTTGCTTTGATTAAGGAATGCCATCCTTTCAACTTTTGAGCAAATCTTACCATATTTTTCACACATCCATCATAAATGACACTCAGCATAAGTCTTTACATTTAACTAGTTAGGTTAATCACCTTTTCCACCAGTAATGTGAAATGAAAAAAAATAANCTTTGATTAAGGAATGCCATCCTTTCAACTTTTGAGCAAATCTTACCATATTTTTCACACATCCATCATAAATGACACTCAGCATAAGTCTTTACATTTAACTAGTTAGGTTAATCACCCTTTCCACTAGTAATGTGAAATGAAAAAAAATAAGAAAGATTTATAATTATTACTTCTTAGAACAATAGCACAGTTGATACATTCTTTTGCTATTCACAAAGAGATTCAAGAATTATGGTAGTTGGAAAACAGCTAGAAAATGTCCAAGGATGGTGGATACAACTGTTCACTGTGAGGTCTTTGTAATATCTCCAAAGTCCATTCACAAAAGATCCAGGCCTATCCTAAGCTAAAAACTTACTTCTAGGCAAAAATTTCGGCTTGGAACAGGATCTTAAAGCTGTCTCCACCATAGACTTGTTTCGTCAGAGTCACTTCCCTGTTGCTCTTTGCAGGGTAGTGGCATTGGTCCTGCAGTGTTGAATGAGAGCATGATGCTTTGAGTCAGAACATCCAATACAGTGATTTGAACATTTTCAGATAAAGTGAAGATCCTCCTATAGCTTTGGCTAAACCTTGTGTATGTTTTGTTGTGTGACTACCGGAGGACCTGCTCTTGAAAATATTATCACATACTTTTCGCTGCTGGACCATCAAAAGTATGGCCTGCTTCTCTTATAAGTGTCAAGATCAGTCTTTTAGTGTGGCCAAGGAATCAGAAGTTTGTCGGTGTCTGTGCTGGCTTCTAAATAATTGTTTGCATGGTGATCAGAGCAATATTTTTACTGAAGGCTGGACGTAATTACATTTTTTTAAAAAAATGAAATCTCTGCAGGCTAAGTGAATGAGGAGAACAAAGGTGTTTTATTGTAGATGACAGTAGGACCACTTGACTTTTGCTCTGGATAAAGTGTGTTGCACCTTGACTCCTGACTAGGTGTCTTGAGCACATTTCCATCCACACAATAGCAAAAACTTATGTGCACAAATGAAACAAAGAAACATGGCCAATGTGTCCTCTCCACTCTGCTTCAACTGGAAGAGAAGAAGAAACATGAATAAAAATGGTAGAATTAGCCTTAAGCAGGCTGTTGCGTCATTATATATTATTTATGGCACAATGAATTACTGACATTATATAAAGCCAGCTAGAGTTTGTAAAACACAACAGAAACAGAACTCTTCATGCTAAAGGAAGTTCTGGCCCCTCGAATGTGTCCAATATTTGAGCTCATCCAATTTGTGTCTGAGAAGTCTTAAAAACTCTCACTTGCAAGTAGTCTGTCTCACTTGTTACTGGAACCATTTCAAACCTGTTTCATTGAAACTCTCCTTGGACATTCCGCATCTTGCCTCAGAATGGAAAGCAGTTTGTGTGTTTCCAAACTTTGTGAGCAGTAGAATATTTGTGAATGTAGGCTGGAGTTTGTGTTGATGTCAATGTTTGAAATCCATTCACAAAATTTATATTTTGAGGCCTGATAATATTTTTTATTTTCTACACTCAAACTGCAAATACGTTTTTATACTTATGTAAAATTAATATCATTATAATTTAGACTCCATTGTTAGAAGAGAGAAGCATTCTGAACATTGCTTGCTTTGGTGTCAACCAGTCATGATTATTACAGCGGAAGATTTAAAAATAACTGCAACTATTCTATAGTATTTCCAACTTGGGTTAACATTTCAAGATTTTTTGTTTTGAAACCCAAGCTCAATTCCAAATTTTCAGAACAATAAATGACTACCAATAACTTTAAATGCAAACTACTTTAGCCACACATGTAGCTCATCAGATTAAAAATTAAACGATATACACTGCTGAAACTGTCAACACAGATGCAGTGCCTTTGAATTCCACAGTAATTCCTCTTGATGTCATCGGTGTTGCAAGAAGATGAGTTTCTTACAAACAAAAACTAAATCATAACAAAACAGAATTACCTGTTTATAAACTCATATATATTTGTCTCTAGGCAGAATGACATTGCAAAGCATTACAGGTAATGTTAATCAAAATGACAGTTTTATATATAGTAATAGTAACTAAACTTTAGCAATATCAAGTCTAGTTAACTCACAGAGAGTTTAGATGGCAACTTTTTTCTTTCTTTATCATTTTGTCCCCTCTTGATGGTGATTTAACTGCTGCCTCTATTAGGATTTTCTTTACGATATAGAAAATAGTTGCAACTTAAATGTGTCATGCCAGTAGAAACAAGTGTAAAGAGCATGGTTCTCAATGTAAAAAGATTTTCTACAGTGTCAGGATCTCAGTGTAAAAATATTTAAAAAAATGTTTATTGTTATAGTTATCATTGATCCTGAATTCTTTTCCATATTTTTCTCTGAAACAAGGTTTGGAGCTGCATCCCACCAGCTTGCCAAGTATCTGGACTATCAAAGTTTTTTCCTCTTAGCTGCAGGGACATCAGCCTTACTGATCTTTGAAGGGCTAAACATCATGCAAAAGAAAACCCCTTTGCATAAATACCCTTTGTTCTTTCTCTTATCTGTTGTTTCCACAGAGAATTGCTCTGCCTAGCAAACCTCTTTCCTGGATTCAAAAGGGTGAGAAAGTGGGACAAGATTAGGAAATACAGGAATTAGTAGAAGAAAGGAGGGAAAGATTAAAAAAGGATTGTAGAGAAAAGAAGAAAGGGAGAGAAAAAGAGAATAATACGATGAAACTAAGATTCAGTAAAGCAAAGGAAAGAAAAAAAGAGGAAAATGGGTGCAACTGATATTGACAGATGAACAAAAAATAAAACCTTATGCTATGAAATACAAGCTTTTTTTCCAGTGCTGAAGATGATATGGCTGTGACGAACGTACCAAACACGAAAAATATTTGCAGAACTAAAAACTAGATTTCAACCTCAGAAAAATTGTTATGAAAATGTGGAATTCAATAGAATTCATTAATATTATAGTGAAGTTACTTTTATAATTTTGATGTTTTTTTTGTTGGCACAAAAAAAAAAAACCCAAACTATTTTATCCACAAAGGTGTCGCTACTTGGCAGCACACTACTTCAATTCTGCAGCAACATTCTCTTTTTTATGTTACAAAGGAGTTCTGAATTCTGAAGACATTGACATATCTGTAAGAAGTGGATCCTAAAACAGAGTGGTTTTGTTGAATTAAATATGAAAAGGAATAATGCAATCAGTACAGAATTCCTTGTCTTATTTATTTTTATATGGAGTTCAATACAAATCTCAACTAATATGTGTTTCACTTATCAGCATTATCAAGTTTTCAATTTTTGTTGTGTTACAGAATATTCTAGTGACACCGTATGACTGTGAATTGTACCAGCAAAACCTCACAAAGGATCAGGAAAACTGTGCTGAAGGGCTACATACTCAGTTCACGCTTGTCATCTTTACCAAGTCATCTTTGAAACAGCAGTATCTGATAGGGTAACTTCTCCTGCTCGTTTCAGCTTGGGCAGAATTCAGAATCATAATAAAGTAATTTCAGCCTCTCAGGGTAAGGGAGTAAACAAAATGTTTGAAAACAAATATTCCCTCACCCACAGTGTTCACTCTCGTGTTCCCTTCTTATTTCCAGTCCAGCAGCTGCTGCTGGATTCCCAGGGTCTCACTGATCCCACAGTACCTCCTGGTATAACAGGAAAAGTATGATAATTTTCCATCATCCCTCATGTCCCACGTTGGCTATGGGTCCATTTTCTATTGCAGCAGTGACCCTGCAACTTTCAGAGTCACTCAGCATGTTCAGGTACTTCAGGTTTTTCATTTGCTTTGTCTGCTGTCCTCATCCTGCCTGCCTAGAACTTCTCCTAGATTCACACTCCCAGCTCTCTGTTTGTTGGGATTTCCCTAATGTAACATAAATTAACCAGGACAGAGGAAACAGTCGTGCTTCCCTTTTGTTATCTTCCTCCCTTCTGCACACCCACATTCCTGCAAACAAAATCTTACATAGCACATACAAGGAGAAAATCCAAGAAACTCCATCACAGTGGGCAGACTATATATCCTTAGATCTTCATTCAAAGTCTGAGTCTGTTAATTGGAAGAACTTGACCGATTTCATTATAGCTTTTGATAAGAAACATCAGGATTCAAATTGTTAGTATTTACAAACAGTAATTTACAAATAGTACCCTCAGTGTTGACTGGAGTTATAAAGTTGTGCTTTTTATAAAGAAGTTATGTTTTTCTTACAGGACTGAACACTGAGTACTTATTTTTAACATTCAAGAAAAATCTAAGAATTATGATCTGTATATAGAAATCATCAGCATTTTGTTAAAGTTGTTCAATTAAGTTTTTATATACCTGAAAGTCTGTTGTAATTTCTGAAACCAACTTAACAAAAAATAATCAGTAGGAAAACTCAAGGCTTTTGCATATTTTGCATTTTTTTTTTTTGTTATTGTGGATGCAGATCCCATTCCCTGTAGAAAGTGAAGGGTTGGTCAGAATACATATTATAGATCTGTCAAGTTCAGCAGCCAGAAAGGACTTGTTTCAGTTTGTTTTTTTTGTGGGGGGTGGGGTTGGCTTTTTTCGGGGAGGAAGGTGTTAGTGTGTTTTGCTTGTTTGCTTGTTTGTTTTACCCCAGCATGGAATAAGATCATTGCCAACTGAAAGAACAACTACAAAATTACCTTCATCATCAGCCTGATAACTGCATTACTATAATACACATCCTTCCATTATCCTTACTTTTCCTGTCTTTTATAGGTAGTAGTTGATGTCTAAAGAAATTTGATAATGCTTTGCACTGGGGTGAAGGATATTTCCTTGTTATTCTCTAGCTGACAATTTCAAGTTACAAGATTGCAACAAAACTAACAAAAATTTGGAAGACATTTCTGAAACTGCAGACTTTATTGGCAGTCTGTCTCACAGAAGGCACCATTTCAGCTTCATCCAGAGATATTCCCCTCTGTAGAAGGAAGCTGCCAGGACAATTTTTCATATTAAAGAATTCCTATGGAACTCATTGGGATGGCTTGAGAAACAGTTTTGTGTTCACTAGGGACATTATGCATACTATTAGGTCAAAAGCAATAAATGCACAAAAAGCAGAGTGTCTTGTAAACAGTTATGTCATGCAAAGGGATTTAAAAAAAGTTAAAGAATACAAATATTGTGGTTAGCTTCTTGCCCACATTAATGATGGGAGATTAATACAAATATCATTAATGTTGAAGTCAGACTTGAACTGTCACACATGATAACGTGTTTCGTTCTTCTGAAATCTGTGAAAAATTGACATAAGCTTCTTTGTTCAGAGACAGTCAAAGAGGGAGATTAAACTGGTAACGGCCAGTTTCAAGCCAAAAAGAAACACAAAGATGTAATTTTCCATAGTAGTTCAAAATGTATGTGATCATGATCAGTGGTTCACAAATTAACAGCTTGATAAACCACGACATAGTAATGGCAATGAGATTATGATGCCAGTTAGAAGCAAGTCTATAATCTGCTTCTAGAGGGACAGTGTCCTGGTTTTGGCTGGGATAGAGCTATTTTTTTGTTATTAGCTAGAATAGTGCTCTGTTTTGGATTCAGCATGAGATTTGGTGTGAGAAGAATGCTGACAATGCACTGATGTTTTCAGTTGTTGCTAAGAAATCAAGGAATTTCAACTTCTTATGTCTTCCTACTGTGCAGGTGCATAAGAAACCAGAAGGGAGCACAGAGAGAGAAATGGACTCAAATTGGCAAGTGGAATATTCCATATCCTACAACATCATGCTCAGTATATAGATTAGAGTTGGCTGGGAATTTGTCTCGCTCCCTCTTATCATAAAATCATAGAATCATAGAATCATAGAATGGTAGGGGTTGGAAGGGACCTCTAGAGATCATCTAGTCCAACCCCCCTGCTAAAGCAGGTTAGCCTAGAGCAGGGTGCACAGGAATGCATCCAGGC
>VZSC01002015.1:299560-310120 GCA_013398225.1 Steatornis caripensis
GCCATTCAGCCAGTTTTTGACCCACCTCACTGTGCGCTCATCTAAGCCACTCTTCCTGAGCTTTCCTATGAGGATGTTGTGGGAGACAGTGTCAAAAGCCTTGCTGAAGTCAAGGTAGACAATATCCAGTGCTCTCCCCTCGTCCACGCAACCAGTCATGCCATCATAGAAGGCTATCAGATTATGGGATTGTGGTTTCAGGATTTCTCTCCTTTGGGATCGCTAGCCAGGGAGGGTCTGGGCATTGGTTGGTGGGTGGTAAGCAGTTGCATCTCACATCACTCATTTGTATATTCTATTATTACTATTACTACTACTACTACTATTATTTTTATAATTATTATTTAATTTTATTTCATTTATTAAATTATTTTTATCTCAATCTACAATTGTCCTTACCTTTACCTCTCCAGTTCTTTCCCGCACTCCCTGATGCAGAGGTGGGTGCGTGAGCAGTTGGGTGGCATTGGACTGTTGGCCAGGTTAAAACTATGACACAAAGCTACTAGCTAAGACTGAGATAAGAAAGAACACATCAGAATCAAAGTAAGTCCCAGAAATGAGAGTGAAATTAGACCAAACTGTTAGACGGGTCTTAGGAAAAAAAAATGCCATAGAACTGGTGAAGAGTGTTAGAACACTTAAAAAAATAGGTATTAATTCTTTGTTGGGCATGATAGACTTATCTATGCATTTCAGATAAAAAAAAGAAAAACTTTGTCCTTCTTCATATTTCTCCTCACTTGTGCTACCTATGTACGCATGTACATGTGCACTTGCACTACCTATGTACTTCAGTGCTGAGAAAGCTAAGGTGCTGTTGTTGCTCTCCATGCTGCTAGTTATAGCTAGTGTTACTTTGCATTCATTCTGTTTGTTTGTTATTGTCCTTTTCTTCTATTTACACTGTAAGGTATTTGGGGCCAAAACTATTCTTTAGTTAGAATATATTTACGCTGTAATCGTGTAGTTTAGATATACCATATATTCAACTTAGCTATATCACTTGTCGTATTTTTGTTACATCAGCATATATCATCTCTTAAACTGGATCCCTCATCCACGAATAGGGATTCAAAAGATTTCAGCAAATAGATATAGAAAAAAATGAGTGAATGAGAGAGAAAAATGCATCATTCAGACATGAGCTGACAAATCTCTGAGATATACAACATCATATACATCCATATCCAAAGAATGCTCAGTTCACGATAGTTATAAAATCTGTAAAAATTTTATAATCTTACTTTTTGTGTAATGGTCTGCTGGGATCTTTTAGAGGAAAATGACTGAGCTTTTTCACCAAACAGAAGAAGCATTCATTTGTGTTTGTGCTTAATGTACAGCAGAAAAAAAGAATTACTTGGTGATACAGATTTTAATGAAACAACCAGTTTTTGTACAGATGTGACATGGGAAAATTTTTTGTTATACTGAAAAACTATCATTTAAGCTCATCTAAAGATCACAACTGTAGAAAATCTCTGCTATTCCAGAACATTTAAACTTCTAGAGGCACTTCATAAAGCCATTGAAAAGAGTAACTAGTGCAGCTCAACATTTAGGAGGAGTTGTAAGTGCATCGGAACCTGAATCAGCAATGAAAAAGCTGAGTAAAGAGCAACAAATCTGATACAACGCACTGTTGGCTGCATTGTGCAACTGAACTGAATGCTGCAAACAAACGCTCTAGTACCTGAGCTTGAGGAAGCAGAGCTCCAAGGTCAATTCACCTCCTAACTGAGTCTTAGGAGATGTTAAGATCAGAGAAAATTATGACCTTTAGGCATAAAAGAGGCATAATAAAACCTGTTGTTGCATTACCAGGAGGCCTGTTACCAGTTACTGATAGCCAGCTGAAGCTGTGTATTAGTGCAGAGTTACTTGCTCTTCCAGGTCTTAACATATCTTCTCCCACTCATATAGCATCAAATCTAATGTGTTTCTTATTACTGTTTCCTGAAACAAGACGCCTGTAACATCACAGAGAGATAAACTCTATAGAGTCACGGGTCAACTGCTAAGGTATTCTTCAGTCAATGAACCCAGCATGAAGCCAATATTGGGGTAGTCCCTCCAAAAGAAAATAGAGCAAAAAGTATTACTGTACCCTTACTCTATTCTTTGAGTCTTCTTCAAGCATCTTCTGTTCACCACTGCAAAAGAAAAGATATTGTACCATATGAATTTAGGATCTCAAAAGGATATTGACAGTCTTACTTCTTTAATGACTTTATCTTGCTCTACAGTAGCATAGCATAAATGATTCTCTTTTAAAAATTTAACGTATATTAAAGTGCATACATATATTTTTGGAAAAGAATAAACCTTGAAACAACAAGGACTGCTTCTGCACATCATGTGGCACATTTCATGTGTCCTGAAATCAAGTCTTGAGATCAGATGATTCAGTAATTGAGCTGGAAGAACTGCAGGCAGTAAAAGACACAACTGGGAGAAAGGTAAGGTAAAAGGGAAGGAAGAGAATAGGCAGAAAGAACATCTGAGGCAAAAAGAAGGGGTGGTGGAGAAAGAAAGAAGCCAGACTAGGAAAGCAGCCTGATGGGAAGAAAAAGGAGCTAGAAGAGCTTAACAGTATGTGAAACATCTATTTAAGTGTGTAATAGAAAAAAGTAAAGAAATAGCTACAGAGTGAGAAAAATGCCCGTGTAGATAGGTGGAGAGCAGGGTCAGAGTAAAAGATGCATGAAATGAAGAGGAAGAACAAGGAAACTTGAGAGTAAATTAGGTAAAGAGTAAAACTTAGTGGAGTAGAGGAGGGAAGAGGAGAACTGGGAAGGAATATTTTCCAGGGGGGGGACTGGGTAAGTTCTGCTTGTAGTGAGTTTAGATAATAATTTGTGTGAATGGTTGGTTTGAGAAGTAGAATATCAGTGTGCAATAGAATCCAAAAGAAATATCATGTGTTTGTGTGTTTATCTGCCTTGTAAGGGAATGCTGTGGAGACGAAAGGCAGTACTGTGGGAATTTGCAATGAAATAATTACTACATTTTTAAAGAGAGAAGGTAAAATATTTCTATGGGAACAGTCTTGTCTATCCATTCTTCTTCTATATGAATTTTGTCTATTCTTGTGTATAACAAAATTCCCCCTTCCAGTGCCTTTCAGCCTTTTTTCCTTGTGATTGCTCTTAGGATGACTGATTAAAATAAGCTGCATATGATCCAAGACAGCAATATCACCTACTTTTGGGCCTGAAAAATAATTATATGTGCTTTCCTTCTTCATCTTGTGATCATTCCAGTGTGCATGTGCCCATACCTAGGACTTTGGAGTTATAATTATATACATCACCCCCAAATGCCTGAACTATTTATGAGCTTTTATGCTGCTGGACTACAGAAGAACATCTACCTGTGTATAAGTGTTAACATTTGAAATGAATGTGTGTCACGGTTTAAAGCTGGGCTGGCTATTAAACGAACGACAGATGCTCTTTGTTAATCCACTTGCTCCCCAAAATGGGGGCGGGGGGAAGAGAAAAGGGAAAGAGACTTATGGGTTGGAAAAGTTAAACAGCTTTAATCTAACTACAATAATAATATATAATAATAATAGGAAGAAATAATAATGAAATATATACAAATATACAAATATGTATAAAACCAATATTGAGCTCCCCCCCATGGATGACCAATGTGTCACCTGGACACTGTGGGGCGCACCCCAGGGAAGTCCCGGACTGTGCTTAGCAGCAGGAGCTGGATTCAGGAATGCACTGATCGGGATCAAAGGCAGAAGAATCGGACAGAGTACTCCTTGGATGCTGGCCACAGAAGAAGAGAGTGAGGTCCTCGAGATCCCTCAGTTTTTTACCGAGTATGATGCTGGAATACTCCCTTTGGTCAGGTTTGGGTCACCTGTCCAACCCCCTCCTCCCCACCGCAGGGTCGCAGGGGTGACCACTTCTCTGCCCTTTCAGTTCCGGCGCATAAGAAAGTTAGCAGAAGCAAGCATCGATCTTGGTCTCCATCGGGATAACTATACGCAAGGGCCTTACTGATGTTCCAGCACTAACCATAAACACCGAGCCTTATCACTGCTAGAAGCAGCTACTGTCTGGAAAAACTCGCAGTTAATTTCAGAGAGTGCAGCTTCTCAGAAGAGACTTAACTAAAAAGCAAATTTACTAAAAGAAAATTGGTTCTGTCCTGGCCCAAAACAGGACAATGGGCAATTCCCCATTACAGATTAATTCTTTTGCTTTTCTATTATTTTCAACCTGTATTTTCTAAAACACAGCTATCTGAATCTCAGGGAAGGATTCAGACAGTCTGATTTAACATGGTGGTTTTCAAGCACTGAGTAATTCCCAAAGATACTTAAGTCGAGACAAGTCCAAGACTATTCTACAACAGAGACAAAATTTGTTTTATTTTCTTTTTATGTTCTGGAAGCATATTCGTTGTGTGCTTAGATGCACTGAAGTCTGAATACACAGGCAGATGTTCAGGCACCTGAAATCCCTTGTGATTTAAAGATGAATGGAGAGGGAATGGGCAGTCCTCAAATCTTCCTAAGATCCCTAATAAGCCAGGAATGTTAGTCATAACCAAATCATGCTTTAGTCAGGCAGATTATATTGAGATTGTTTATAAAGGTCAGGGTAGTGAGTAAGCTCATACATAATTTTCTGGTCCCTCTTAACTGGATTTCATTCTATTCCTGTCTCTTGACTACATAACATGAATGAATAAATAATCTGATCAATAACAACTAGAACTCTCTGTCTGCTTCTTCCCACTAGAGTTTCTTTCACTGGATTTCTTCCTGGCTCTTTACTGCTCCAAGGCTCTTACATTTCTGGTGCTCACTGATCCACTTACAACTAGAAATAGGGATATACTCTCCCAGAACTGGTGGCAGGGATCACCAGTCACGAGGTCATGTTGGAAAATAGAACTGTGACATGGAGCATTTTTATGCTAAGGATATAACAACCCAGTTATCTCTGACAGTGTATAGTTCAGTATTCAGCGAAGATCGTTAAGAGCAGCTTTGTAGAGTGAGACAGTTAGTGCTGGGAACTCTACACTAGTCTAGTCCCATGGACTTAATGTCATTTTTCCTCTGAAGTGGAATCAACGCTTGTGTTAAAATGTCACTGCTTCCTCAGTGCTTTATTCAAAAAGTCCCTACGTGATATTTCCTAAATTCTATAGATACAAACTTTTGAACTCTCATTATCTGTGGAACTTGTGGTCTGCCAACAAGGCCCTTTGCATGAAATGTAGTGATTTACTATCTGATAATTTTTCCCTATACTGCTATTACCTAATTCTCAAAAATGTTTTTATATATACAATAGGATTTATATTTTTCCCTAATTTGTATTACACTACAGAAATATTTTGCTAAAAAGCCAAAAACATTTTCCAGGCTTTTCCAAACTTGTTTTGTCCACAAGTCTAGTTTATTATCCATCTAATATGAGTTGGTGATTCAGACTTTTGGTACACATAATTTTTTTTTTACCTTATGTACTTGTTTTTCAAGAATTGCAATGTACGATCATAGAACTGTTGTCCTTACAAGAAAAGCTTTTCTTTTTTTATTCACCAAGATTAAGTGCTCTTAACTGTTTATGGTGTCCAACATTGAAGAAATTACCAGATAATGTAGATTCAACCATGTTAATAATGATTGATCATTCTTTTACATGCATAAAGGTACCCTTCATTCACAGAATAGTAAAATAAATCCTTATTCCTAAAGTTTATGCAAAGCTTGGAACAGATCTAAAACCTTCTATACACTCTTGCTGTTTTTTTTTTTTCAGCATTCACTTTTTTTATCAGGCCTACTGAAAAAATATACCTTTCCCCAAATACCTGTTGGATCCTGCAAATATATCAGATAAGTGATTAGAAACCCAGAATAGTGTAGCAGACCATAAATGTTTCCTCTTTAATGTTTTCAACCTTTCTTTTGTAATAACAGCAGTCCCTTTATCACTCACCATCCAGATTACTCAGAGTTAGAAATGTTTAAGTCGAGAAGTCTCAAGGGTTATAGAAATATAAACATTGATTTACCATGCTGTCCCTTGGGAGAATAGTCTGTCTATAAGCCTGGTAAAGTAGTAGGGAAAGAGAAGCTCTGCTCTGAGAATTTCAGTTTGCCAGTGAACATCTTCAAATATTTACTTGAGCTACAGAGACAAAAATCCATTCCTATGAAAATTGGCAGTGACGATAAAAAATGCTTCTTGTAATAGTATTTCAAAGTGTTGGTCAGTTTCTTTGCTTACTTCTTCTTAAACTTCATTGAAGCTTATTCTCTCTATACTAAAAAAATGTATTGTAACATCCAAGGCATTGCTTATCTTACTTTAATTAATGTAACCTAAAATGTTTAATTTGGAGATTTATTTGAAATAGTGTAACTGAAAATTAGGTTTTGAAAACAAAAGGAGAAAACAGGAGTAGAAGGAATTAAGAAAACTCAAATTAATCTTGTTCTTTAGATGAATTGATTTTTGTGTCATTATTTACTTTTTCTTGATCCTTACCAGTGACCTTGATTTTATTTGTGCAGAAGAAATAGTTTACCGGCTATATGGCTTGCTTTTAATGAGAACAGTAAAAAAAAAAAGTACACAAAGAAATTAAAAACATATTTATTACTTTCCACTTTAAGAACCCAAAGCACTTAATAAACATCTATTAATTAAGCTTCATCCCCAATCCTGTGAAGATAAACACATTATAGATTTCTATTTATAGATGGGAAAACTAAGCCACAGCATGCTGAAGTCAGTTGGCCACCACATCACACAACACGTGTCAGCCTGAGCAAGCAAGACAAACCCTGTGCCTGATCCTTCTCTGTTTTGGGCTCTGTATGTAAATATTGACATCTTTGCTGGGTGTGCATAAGGAACTGCTGGTTTGGAAATGCATCCTCTTGGAAAAGTTTAATTCATTTCAGACTTATGCCAAGTTACACCAAAATGCACGATGTTACGTGGTGATGAGACTCAAATTACTAGTGTATTATCTACCAAAAACCAGTTCCTCCCTGTTCTGACCCTCTCACATGAGAGAACATAGAACTGTGTTTACTCTTTGGAAAGCTTTTGCCTTATAAAAGGGGAATCTGCTTTTAAAGAAGTACAACAACTGCATAGCTCTGTTTTCATTTCTGCATTGATTTTTTCACTCATTTAAATTTCTTCTGCATCTGAAATTCTTCAGTGAACAGGGAAAGAAGGGAAAAAACCCTCCACTATTTTCTTAGATTTTAAAAAATTTTCAAGCAAGATGAAAATATTTTCTAGGTTTTTGTTTGCTTTGTTGATAAATCAAGAAATTTATAATTTGTCATTACAACACAGTAAGGCAGTTTAGCTCAATTTAGCAATGAACTCAGTGTTTTTCCAAGCTATCAAGTTAGTGCCTTATTAAAATCTCAGTGGCACTGGAGTATCTGAGGTGGGGAAAAAAAGGTTAAACTGCATATCAACTACTGAAGGGAGCTGAAAGGATGTGGAGCCCAATTAAACCTTCAGCACTGCTCTCTCTCATAAACACTTGCTACTTTATTCCCTCTGGAACACATTTTGAGGCAGCTGAAGTGGGAACCCAGCAAGAACCTTTTCATGAGAGCTCTGTTATTGAGCCTCAGGTCCATCCCAGTCCTTCTGGGTGAAAGGCTTCATACTCCCTCTCTATTAATCATCATCTGGCCTTCTAACACCTGGGACTGACTCCAACTCCCACTGTTGCTATATCGACAATATTCCCTGTTGATTTCCTCATTTTCTCAGCCAAGGCTAGAATGACCTCTTTAAAATTCTTTATAAACGTCAGTAATTGCTGCATCAAACTTCAATTCATTACTTTCCCAGGACTCATGTATTTTGATGATATGAAAGTTGACCGCATTTACATGCAAATTGAAGTTTTATATTAATAAGGGCCAGTAAAAGGAGATTGCATGGTAATACTCCATTATGACTTTTAAATACATTTGCCCATGTCTTGACTTGGCATTAGCATGATCAGACCATGAGGAAATCATGTTGGTCTGATTGCAATTTTGTTTTCCAATTGAAAGTACAATTTCATCAGGTTTCTCTGTCATTTCTAATAATGACTTAAATTTGCTTGCTAAATTGAAGAATTTCTCCAGGCCTCTAGATGGACTGGGAAACAGGTGAGGAGACAGCTGCTGCTATATGAAGTGCTTCGTTATGAACTACCACTATATTCAACTCCATAAGGCTTGTTTGATGATAGAAACAAAATTACTGAAGGCCTAGTGCAGCTGAGATTGATTATCTTAAGCATATTAACTTTTAACATAAAACTTTGGAAGCACAACAGTTCATCTGTGAACAGAGTCTTTAATACTCTGATCAAAGGGTCTTTAACCTTTTAGACTGCTGTTTCATTGTTTGGAGTCAGATTTTATACACTCTTATATGCTAGCAGGAAAAGAAACACAGCAAGGGAATTGTGTATGTATTCTGCAGAAAGGGAATTGTGTATGTTAATGCAAAGCCCTAAGAAACCACTTTTCTAAACACATTCAGTTAGTAATCCTAGACAGTACATAAAGTCACAATATCAAACCCATGACCCCATGCTGATGTCATTAAAATAACATTCATGTTATTGATTATAAAAATCTGATTACTTTTCTCACTGGACAATAAAGAAATTTTAAAAACCTTGTGTACCAATTGCAGATTACAATAAATTATTTTTTTTAAAAAAGGGTTCCTTATAGCTCTAATATCACAGATATTTCTATATGCTGTTAAGAGGACTTTATGGAGCTAGTTCCTTACAGACCAGCAATGCTGTCCAAGAGAAAGAAATTACAAAGTAATTTTGTAAAATATATTTTACGATATAAACCCCCTGGCTGATGCAAACCTTGCTTAAGTAAAAGTATATGTGATATTACATTAGAAAATCAAGCAAACATGCAGCAAGTTTATTTATGTAGAGGCATTTTGTACTCTGAGATCCCTCAGGGTCAGTGGGATTATCGGGGAAGCACATACAGGGATTTGTGAAGATTCTTCCTTTCAATATGGCCTTCTAAGACAGTGACGTGACATTCCTCGAATGCGGAGATTTGTCATTGCAATAATTTTGGAAATAGCTGATCTGATAGAACTAGATGGTACACTTACTACTTAAAAATTAAGCTGTGACCCAGTAAGACCACCTGCTTCGGAGCTCTCTCCTGTTTTGGCAAAGACCCCACAGACCTCTGTCAACTCAGAGAAAGATTCAGGCTCGTCTTACATGAATCCTTAGGTGGATATAGGATTGGAGTTGATAGTTCAATATCATTTACATCTTCTCAGAAGTGTGATTTGTGTAGGCCAAGTAGGTGGGTGATAAAGCTCAATTTCATTGAAAAACTTTCTCAATGTTCTGTTTTCTAACAGAATTATTTTGCTTTTTTATAACAGATAAATGTTCAACAGCAGCTTGAATAGAGAGGTCAATGACCATATGATAAGACCATAACATTTCTTATCAGTGCTTATAACAAATATTTACACTGGGAATTGTTTAACTTATCATATCATGGTCTCAGTTACCCTTATTTGTTATCAAAATACAGTACTATTATTTAGCAGTTCTACCTTCCAAACAAAAGTGACAAGTAAATTGCTTGTTCTAATAAAAGATCCAGGCAAAAGGATTGTCATACGGCTAAAGCAATGATCAGCTCTTTTAGACTAGTGCCAGTTTCACAACTCCACAACCCTTGTTGCCAGCCTGAGCATAACAGTCAAGAACAACAGAATGAGAACTGAATCTAAACTCCTCTTCGACTTCAAAAGTATTCTGTGGGAAGACAAGAGACATGTTGTAAGCAATCCAGACCTGATTGACTTAGAGGCCGCGTGGCTCTAAGTCGGATGTAAACACGGAAGTGGAGAGGGCTGACGCATGTGCATGTACTGCGCATGCTCAGCATTAAGCAACCAATCAGAGACACGTGCGTGCACAGCTGCTTGTAGTTAATGAGCTTGTGCAATTGGGTGGAACACCGTATATAAGCCGAGCTATTAGGGAATAAAGTTGGCATTCGCTTGATCACATTGATCAAGTAGCATGCCCGGGAACCCGCGTGCACCAGGTGGCGCCCAAACAGGGACCCTCAGATCGGCATTCGCGGAAGTGAGAATTGTGCCAGGGGACGAGGGTGCGGAGGCCAGCTGTAGAGAGTGCTGCCCCGGCACTCGGGAAGACGTCCGGACGCAAATAAAAGGAAACTCACCCTGATCAGGTGAGCAGCTGAGGTAGGAGGAAATGGGGTCCACCCTTTCAAAAGAAGAAGAGGCAGTGTTAAAATTTCTCCAACTTACACTCTCTGGGAGAGGACTAAGTTATGACTCGTCTACCCCGAAGAGCCTGCTGGTATGGACCAGAGAGAAGGGCTTGGTTCCCTCAGCATCTGTCGCCCTTGATCTAGAGACATGGGCAAAAATAGGGACTGCACTGTGGGAAGAAGTTAGTAAGGGATCCAGGGAAGCGAGCAAATTTTCCACTGTGTGGAGAGTAATTACT
>VZSC01002015.1:312142-326247 GCA_013398225.1 Steatornis caripensis
TAAGTCAGATGTAAACACGGAAGTGGAGAGGGCTGACGCATGCGCATGTACTGCACATGCTCAGCATTAAGCAACCAATCAAATAGAGACACATGAGTGCACAGCTACTTGTAGTTAATGAGCTTGCACAATTGGGTGGAACACTGTATATAAGCCAAGCTATTCGGGAATAAAGTTGGCATTCGCTTGATCACATTGATTGTGTAGCGTGCCCAGGAAACTGCGCGCAACAGTATTCCTTGAGCTGCCCAAGTCAGCCTGAAAACTCAGAATGAGAAATCTTTACATTCAGTGATGCTAACTTGCTTCTTCATAATAGAATACTGCATGCAGCTGCTTGGTCTGCATTTCTCTCTGCCTGGGAGCAGTTGGGAATGGGCTTCTTGCCTCTGGAAAATCAGTTCTTCAGGTCTTTGAGAGGTGTTTTGTTTGTCTTGACAGGCTCTACTATGGTAGCTTGAAATAACAGAATTGATAGAGAGGATACGGGTGGAGGAGTTTTTCTTTGGGAAATCGTGAAGAATGTAATTATGTTTGATTTCTACTAAAAGTGGTCTGCTTGTTTAAATACAAAATAATTTCTCTTGAAATCCCTGAATAAGTCCATGTCTATAAATACATACACGTTTATAAAATGGCTAAAAAACTGGAAATCTTCTGCCTGAAGAAATAAAATCCATAGATAACATGCAACTTTGAAAAAGGAAGAGTATCAATAAATGAAGTAGCAATTAGGAATGTCTACTGGTGATCATGGTGGATTTCAGGAAATCAGACTGGTTGTACAGTTAAGATTTTAAAAATGAAGATTACAGAATTACAAGAAAAGTTAATGAAGATGATAACTAAACCGGATTATTTCTCTCACATATTCTCTTTCCTTATCTACCATATAAGACCATAAACAGGAATCCAAAAAGTACAAGTAGGCTATATAAGAACTGGTGCCAAAGGAAAATGTTAACAGGATCAGGTAAGTGTTTCAGAGCCTAGAGAGAGGAAGACTTATCTGTGCAAATGCAGACTGTTATTAAAAGCATGAGAGTACCCAGATATTATGAGTGAAACCATAGTTAATATGGTAGAGAAAACTTGCATTCCTTCTTCTTGGAATTGTAAGCAGTGAAAGGCAGAATGACCTGCTCAAATTTTTTTTTTTTCCAAAGACATGTTAGTAGTCAAGGGAGTTGGCATAAAGTTAATTTCTTCCAAAATTTTTACCTTGGACACATATTTCTGGTGCTACTTGTGAGATCTGTTTATGGAGATTCAAAGACTTGATATGAAAAGTCAATAGCGACTTAAAACGAAACAGCCATAGAGATAATACTTAATTATATAAGATTTTTTTCAAGGAAAATGGGAAAAAAATACAAAAATGAATATTAGAAATTGAAGCTGAATGAAGAGTACGCAACCTCATACCAAACACCAAACTGGTAACTATCTTCAATGTGTTGTTTGTTGCTAGTAGATATTACTGTTCTAGACTAAATGAGACCATTTTCTTCTCATTTCTTCCCAAGTCAGGACTGCTGTCTCCCACAGTCTGTATGTAATTATATTTAATCATAAGAGTGGTTATTTCTATATGTTTACACTCCTCTGGAGATCAGTTCCAGAGATCGGTTTCCTCACCAGTCCATTACTAACCCAAAAGCTGGAATGACACCAATACTGAGGACTCCAGACTCTCTGTCTGTCTGGTTTCTGAAGTGTGTCAAAAGACTGAGATACTGATACTATGCTCAAACTCTGAAAACTGAGGGAGGAGTATAGTGTGTATCATAGTTGCACTCTTGTATTTCAGAAATGTAAATGAAAGAGATTAAAGGTTTATGTGCGTGTTACTCTGCAACTATGCATAAGTTAGCAGTTTGGGTGCAACTATCATATGCATTGCTTCAAGAGAGATGCTGATTACTTGGGAAAAATTAGGAGGAGATCGCTGAATCAAGAAAGATACAGGGATAATGCCTTCCAAGAGATGTCAGAGGGAACCGTTGTTCTTCAGGCTAAGAAACATTGTTTAGGGAACTATCTTGTCTTATATTAAAATAATATAACACTAAAGTAGAAATAAAGAAATTATTCCTAATGTTCATTGAGCATAAGAGAGGTAAGGTATTAAACTATAATAAGAGAAACTAAAGTTGGAGATTGAGTGGGAAACACAAGAAGATAGTGACAGCTAAGTGTTGGAACAGACTGCCTGAGCAGGCTGTGGAACCTTCACCACCAGAGATGTAAAAAAACAGATTAGACAACATTTTACAGGAAAGATTTACCTATAATTGTTTCAGGATCTGGCCGTGGGAATGGATTACATGGTTTCACAAATGTTTTCCAGCCCCATTTGCTGAGAGCATTCTATGAATTTTTAGGCTAAAATAATGAGGAACACAGGTATTTCTACTCTCTTAAAACTGTTTATAGTATCTCAAACAGTTCTTACTATTGTTTATATTACTTATTATGACTTGTGTATTCATTTAATATTTGTTTTACTCTGAAACCACATAATAGTTTTTCTTTTTGATGGTGACTGGGAACTATTAAATATAACTTCATAAACAAGAATTAATCGATTTTAGAATTAGCTCTGTAAAGGCTTCTGTAGCAAAACCCAAAGTTATCTGGTGATGAGGAAGAATTGGACTATAATAGGTTATACAAAACATTGTCTCCAGATTACCCCAACTTTCCCTCTCACCTTCCATTTAAGAAAGAAAAGAACTGGGAGTGTATCTGAATATCTGAAGGACTATGTTGTCCTGCTATCTGCTACTATTGGTTTCAGTCTAGAATAGACTTTCTTTCTATTTTTGTTGAGGATGGGGAATGAGTTCAGAGAGTCATGAAGAAAAGCAGCAATACCTGTATGCTGGTGATCCGAAACAGAATAGCAAAGTAGGGTAGAATAGCAGAGTAGTGAGGTAGAATAATTATGGGAAAGTGCTGGATGACCACAGCCGACCATATTTTACCCTCTGCCTCAGTTCCTTAGAATATTAACTTCCATTTGACTATCTGTATGATCAGTGTATTAAAAGGTTGTGTGGGTGGGTTGTTTTTTTGTGTGTGTTTGTTTGTTTTGGTGCTTTTTAAAGGATATGAATGTAATAAGAGTACTTGTTCCTTTGTGGAGGAAGGTAAATGAAAGGATTTTTCATTCCCTGTCCTAACTTATAGGAGTCCAACTTATAAAGACAGTACCAGAATTACCCCTTGATGTAGCAAGAGGGAAGTATATAGTCAGTTCATACTCAGTGGAACCAGACAAAAGTTTCTTTAAGAGTAGTTGGCGTGGGCCATGGCAGCTATTCATTTACATTCATCAATCCTTCTTGTCCATCTTACAATAGCAGTGGGTGAGGCAGAACATACTGCAGCACCCTGTATTTTTATTCCATATTAATACTTGATTTTCTAGCCTCACTGTCCTCCATCTGCATCAGTCCGGAATGTGGAGTGGTTCTGGCATGAAATTTCTCCTAATAAACTGATGAGGTTCTCATACTATTACAGCCAGTTTTTCTCTCCCTTTTGTGGTGTATAGAAAGATCAACCTGTCAGCTGCTCTTTGGTTGTTGTTTCTGGTTTGTTGTCTTTTTTTAATTCACATAAACCTTTATTCTCCATGGAAAGTTAACACAGGATCATAAAAAGCTTCTAGATATCATATATACCTATTAAACAAGTCAGAAATGTGCTTATCTGATTACGAAAAATGTGACTTTATTTTAAAGTATTTTGCAAGGCCATGACTATGATTCGTCACCTGATTATCAGCTGTAAAGGCTTTTATTAAATACCATCTCTTCATTCATCGTTTTCATATGAAAGTAGCAAACAATGACTATTGCATACATAACTCTTCAGTACTATAAAATCAGAGGGTTGAAGTGTGTTGTCCTTCTTACGATATTTCAATTTAAACATAGCTGCATTGCAGTAATGTCACATCTCGTTTACACTGTGGACTTGGTGGGAGACAGGGATCGTTACAGGGGGAACATTGAGAAAAATACATTACACACTAGTCATAACCATAAAAGAAACTAAAGAGAAAGAGACATACTGCTGCACATGCAGCTTCTATAATAGAACAGAAGAATAGCATTGCACTGAGAAATGTACAAAGGCAGTAAGTTTAGAAGAGAGTTACCACTGCACTAAATTGTCAAGCTTGAGTCAAATGATATTACTTGTGACACCTCTGGCTACAGTACATTGCTTTTGGATTCAGTTTCTCCACTTTTCTTTGGTTGTAGCAGTAAAGGCAATTCCCTTGTGCTTTGATTGTTGAGATTATCCTCTTTTATACAGCTTCCCTTTTCCCTTTCTTTCCCTCCTCTTCTCTGTACTAGCATTATGGGTGTGAGCAAAGATTATGCAGGCCACTGTAATGTAGTCTATTTTTTTAAGTCAGTCACTGACTTGGATAGACAGCCAAAAGCAGAGTACTATATTGTTTGCATTTTTCTTCGGTTACATAATAATAAGAGTATCATTATCAATCAAGGACATCCACGTATAGAAAAACTAACTTCAGTAGTCATTCCATTTTTATGTGCCTATATGCTTATATGCACTCCATAAGTGTCAGCAGAAGTGCTACTCAGCTACTGCATTTCTCCCTCTTTTTAAAAGCACAGGCATCTTTCTATCTGAGTCCCTGTTGTTTCGGATCAGAAAAGTTTGTAGTTAATGCAGAACGCGCCCAGGTTTCAAGATTTACAGAACCATGAGCACACCATCATTGGAGTCAACAGTGTAATACCATGGTTTTCTTTGGTAGCTATCGCTACCCACATGAACTTTATGAGCGTCCCAGACATGCATAGTTTCCATGCTGCAAGTATGACCATGTGATGATCCTGCCTTGCATACCTTGCAGGAGGGTGACAACGTGAGATCAAAATGGAGCTGAATTCAAAAGGAGACTGTCCTTAGTGCCAACAGAGTTTCAACTGCGAGTCAAAATTATATGGATCAATAGCCAAAATGGAAGCAACAAAATACCTGTAAGCCTGACTGCTAGCCTTGATATACAGTGCTTCTTCTGCAACCGGAGATGGAACAGCTGAAAAAGGACTAATAAATTGGAGGAGGCAAAGGAGTCATTAGCTAGAGAACAGGCATGACATGAAGGACTGTAAGTAAGCCTGCCTTACTTGCTGTAATCTCTGAACCTGGCTCTTCAATAACCTGTGCTGAAGGCTGAACTATTTCAGAATCCTTCCTGACATGTGCTGCATCCTTGCTTGATAATTTTGACCAAAAGCTTAATTCTCTTTTGTAGTGTAAGTAGAAAACAGTGGAACATACTGTATTACCAGAACTGGGAATGAACAGAAATGTAGGTTCAGTCCTTCATTAAAACTGTTCAGATTGGTTATTTTCAAGTTTTGTATTTTTTTATACTACACTATGCAGTGAGTTAAAGGTAGAATTATTCAATACTTTTTTTTTAAAAAAATATTTTTAGGGTACGGTGAATTAGTCTGTCAGAGGCTAGTTTGTTAATTCCTGGAAAAAGAAACCCAAAATCAGTTTTTTTAATGACTTAGTAAGAGTTGAGGATTTTCTTACTTGTTTATGCCTCTTGAGTGAAATAGTCTTGGAAACCATTTTAGTAATAAGAAGTGCAAGAAAACCTATTTGCAGGCACATCCAGATTCTATAAAATGGGATAGACTGAGAAAGGAAAATAAGAGAATTAACTGCTAGAAGTTTCAGTACATTTTTAACTAACTCATTAGCTAGTGCATGAACATAGAAATGTAACAGCAGACTAACTATCAAATTCAGTTGCTTATTATTACAGGTGCTGTATTATATAGATTTTCTCATGTAGTTGTAGATGTCATCTTAAAAATAGTGTACACTAACTCTCATTGATGTACTTAAAATGTGATTTTCTTAACCGTTGCTGGTGTACACTAATTTCCAGAAGAAATGTACTCCTCTCGTAGTTTATAATAATCTGTTTTTTCTACCATCATCATCAGTATTCTTTAGTATAAGCAGTTCCTCTTCCTCTTTTGTTTATCATGAGCATTTATTTGCTCTTTATTTTCAGTGATTGTGCCATCTCATTTTTGGTAGACTAAATAAACTAAACTCCCATGCATTTGAAAATGGATCAATAAGCATAGATCTCCAAGATACTTCCGCACAGTCTTCTTGTCTTCTAACAGTATACATAGCACAGAAGTAGAAGACTAGCCTCCAAAAGCAAATAATTGTGTTTATAAGCAGTTTTGTTTTTGTCTTGATTATGGTTATTTCCAGTTTTGTAAATCCAGCAATTTCGGTTTTCATTGCTTGTTTTGGGCCACGTTGGTTTTCTCCTCCAGTGATATTCAGGCCCTGCCATCTTCAGTGCTGTTTATTCTGTAAATGAGCTGTAACACACACAAACAGTGAAAAAGTCTTGGCGAGTCTGATCACTCAGAATCAATTTATATGTTGCTTATGTTGTCATACAATATCTGCAGTTTGCTGGAATAATGAACCTGTAGTGGCAGGTAGTGAATGAAACTAAAGGACAAAATATATACTGAGGTAGACATATGGTTATTAGGCACACAGTCTATTCCTGCATTTAACTGAACTTTCTGAAACCTTGTTGACTCCCTGTTCCTTTCTCCTTTTCTCAGCTTCGTTTTTAAACCTTCCTTCTACAGTACCTCTTACATCTTTTTGTGTGTGTATCCCTTCAGTTGGGTTTTCCTTGTACTTACCTCGGCAGCCTCTCAGTACTACAAACCCCAGGATTGTTTCTCCCTGTAACACCATGGTAGGTAAGGAAGTATGATATATATCTATTTTTTTATTTCACAGAAGGGCTGGCCAAGCCTTGTATGACCATAGTGCAGAGCCACCAAAATCTTCTAGACCAAAACTTCCGAAGTGCTGTTAAGAAGGAACTGAAGTGACTTCAGGAGGACAACTTGTAAAATCAGCCTTAACTGCTGATATAATTCAGGTGCCTTTTTTCTGTATTTCTTGTCCCCACTGATGTTGGCTTAATACTATTGAGTTCTCCTCTTCCTCACATTCCCAGACCACAGAGGGAATAATTCCTCTCTGGTACTGTGATACACAGAAAATGATTCTAAAAATGCATGCCACAACCACACTGTCCTCCTCTGTTTTTAAAAGACTATGGAACGCTGGCTGCTTATGTCCAACAAAGGTCTTTGTGGTCCAAACAAGCATTAAGAAACAAATATTTTTCTGGTAACTTTTACGACCATGTATAGGCATCTCATTTTACGAACTGCAGTCTACGAGCTTCTCTAGCCTGCAGTTATTGCAGAGTACCTTTGGCACTTAAACAAGCCCTGAGATTCCTCCTGGACCAGGCAATGTGTGCATGTTAGGATTCTGCAATGGGAAATGTTTGCTCATACCCTGTACTGGGTCTACTGAGGAAGGAGTTGATTTTCTTCATAGCAGCCTGCATGACACTGTGTTTTAAATTTTTGACTGAAACAATGGTAACACAGTGATGTTTTAGCTATTGCTGGAGGGTGCTTGTACAGTGTCAAGTCCTTCTCTGTTTCTTCCTCTGCCCTTCCAGCAAATAGGCTGTGAGTGGGCAAGAGTCTGGGAGGGGACACAGCCAGTGCAGTTGACACCAGCTGACCAAAGTGATATCCCATATCGTGTCACGCTCAGCAATAAAAATGGTCAGGGAATAGTCTTTTCAATTACTAGGCATTGGTTTACTGTTGTGAGATGGTGGGTGATTGTCTTTGCATCACTTGAGGTTTTGTTTCTCCTTCACATATGAAACTGTCTCTTGAACCACGAGCTTCTCTTGCTTTTGCGTTTCTGATTCTTTATCCCATCCTGCTGGGGTTAAGTGAGTGAGCGAGTGACTGAGTAGGGGCTTAGCTACCAGCCAGGATTGAGCCACTGCCTGTTAAGGTGCATCATCACCAGTAAGTTATCTTTCATATTTTCCTAGCTGAAATGTAACATAGGTCCAGTACATGAAAAGTATGGTCTTGTGTCTAAAGTACCACTTTCAGCTAATGAGTTATGCTTAAATGAACATCTTTGACCCTCAGAATATATAGGGTTAGAGAAGGCGCCCATTCTTCTAAATTGCCATCAGTTCTAATAGCGCAGGGTTGCAGCATCTTCCCCTTCAGCTACTTCTAAGTCATTCACTGGTACAGAAGCTCATCAAGAGAATATGTGGAGTTCTGCATCTAATTTCCATTATAAAAATGTTCAGACTGGGAAGGACTACTACAATGGCAATAGGCCTTCCAGTAATCAGGAATAAGTAGTTTAGCGATCCTATCTTATTTCCTGAAACATAAACACTACAGTGAAAATTCTGTTATTATTAGTAGTATGAATCTCACAGTACTGAATATTTTTCACTTACAGTCCCAAGTGCTGTCATGAAAAAAATTAATCTTAGATTATCCTATTGAAAGTATATCCATTAATTGTAATGTTAGGTGATTGCACTCCTGAAGTCTGAGGAATAAATAACACTCACAAAAACCTTACGATTTTTAACTCATTTTTTTGGCTGGTATTTTGAAAACATTTGCTATTAACAGTACTGAAAGAGTAATGAAAAAAAGAGTTATACCTTATTTTCTATATACTTCTTACTAGGAAGTCTTATTTTCATAAGCCTGTTTTTTAAATGAACATGATACTAGAATGTGGATAACTTTATAGTCACTTTCCAGTGTGCATCCATACCTGACAAGTGAAATTTATTGAAGTGTCACTGCTGTTCTCTTCTGCACTTTAAGTGCATGGTCCACCTCCTTGGACTTATGAAGATAATTAAAAAATTTAAACCTCCTGAATTTTCTCACTTAGGGCACTTTTATGATGCTTATGCAAGTATTTTTATATGGGGTATAACTCTGGTACAATATTGTTGTCAATAGTAAAACGCCTCTAAAAACTCTTGGCGATCTGAAGAGAAAAAGAAGTAATAGGCTTAAATGTAATAATGGCTAATAAATTTACCTAATTTTGGACTTAACCAGGATGTCCCCATTTGTTGTTGAAATAAGTGGAAGTTTTTCTCTCTCACCTGTCAACAGCTATGGTTGTACCAGTCCTAGCGTGCTCTTTGCTCTGCTCAAAGTCTGGGGAAGTTTTCTCCCCCATCCATCTAGTTCTTTCTAACTTGACTTACTCTGTGTCTGCACAGGAGGCCAGGATTTAGCCTTGATATTGCTGAAAAACTTGTACAGGATTAAGAGAGTGGACACCTGGTTGTATTCCCTCAGTGCAATGGCAATGGCTGTGTTCCCAAGCATTCTGTCTGTGCTAGCCCACTTTGACAACTTTGGGTAGCTGGAAGGGATTTTTAACATCATACAGATTAATCCAGCCTGGGGCTGGATTAGCTGTAGTAATGGACAGCATATAAGGGTTTTCAGGCACACAGCCATCTACACACTGACAAGCTTGCTGCACTTCCAATAATTTATTAAATCTTTGAAAAACTTTAAAAGAGGCTGTCAAGATGTTTCATCATTTTTTCTTCTTATGCCATTTTTAGTAAATTTATTGCACATGAAAAAAAAGACATCCCTAGGCATAGCCCAGGAGCACTAGGGCAAGTTTCCTCGCTCTTCTGCCAACATGTTTCTGTCGTGCCCTGGAGGTAGCACCTGGATCTAGAGGGTAGTTCTGTTCTTCATTTCCTTGGCCTCTCAGCTGACAGTATTAACCAGCTAATTAGTGATGATAGGAGTGCAGTCTTTTTCATTATGCAGAGGCATTTTGTTTCAAATTCTATTTTTTGTTATTACAATTGTTTATAACAGTGCTTGGGATTGTACAACTGAAACTGAAACGGATTTTTTCTTACTGGTTCATCACATGCACATTCTGCTTTATGAGTATAGAGCTGCTTGTAGGTGTAAGGCTCCTAGCAGAAGGAGTGTAATGTTGTCTGTTTTAGAGAAAAGGGCATTTGGAGTGTTTAGGAACAAAAACAGATCTGCAAAAATTATACACATGGGTGAAAAGAGCAACACAGCTGAGCTTACTGTATGATTCCTAACATCTCTTTCCACATCTAAACTGTGACTAGCTCCTGAAAATGTTCTCTTTCCTTGTGTACTTGCAGGTATTTTGCTAACAAAACTAGAGCTGTTGCTGCTAGTGAAGTATTAGCTACTTTGTTGACTTTGTAAACTTGGAACAAGTCCATGGCCTGATGCTGTTTCAGGGGACAAATTTTGAGCTTCTTATTCAGCTTTTATTGTCTTTACTCAGACAAAGGGCTGAAAAAGGAAATGATGGTAACAGGCTGCAATCCTTCAGTGGTAGTATCCTGCTATTTCAGTAAAACAGATTTCCTCACAGTTGGTTTCTCTTGGGAAATCTGCAAATTTACCTATATCTTCAGCAAAATCTTGGGTATTTCGGCTATTAATAGTTTTTGGCCATTAGGCTTATTAGTGAGGTTTTAATATTAAAATCATCTGTGTGTTTCCATTCATCTAGAATTTTATTATTGTTTGTTGGTAAAGAAGTACAGGCCAAACAATGAAGTACTTTTCTTGAGAAAAGTAAAAAATTGTCATGGAGTATTTTATACAAAGCACTGAAATTGTAGAGAGGAGTGGGAAGTTATAACACAGTTAATGTATTTATGTGTCTTCTGCTGTCTACACATAAAGAAGGCAGCACATGTTTTCCCCTAATGTTCACATAATGCCTGGAGGCTGGGAAGCAAAAGAAGGGAGATAAATAAAGAGGGAAGGAAGAATGCAAATTGGCCACAAGGCAAGTTGGTAGTTCATGATCCTTGCTTTGACTTTGATCTAGGCTCACTAATGAGCAATTTTGCAAAGCTGCAAGGAGTTCTCTGGTTGCAAGACAAATTCAGTTTAGGTTGCCCATGCAGGTGTGCATGGGAAGGAGTGACACAAGAAGACTTCCACAATGTATGCATTCTTCAAAAAATATATTCAGCACTTCAGTTTAATAACTTAAACCATTGTGGCCGAATACCACTTCAAGGCATGAAGGATCAGATGTTAATAAAAGCACTTTTGAGATGTACTGCTCGAAGTAAAGGGGAGGAGAGAGTCCTAGATCCAATCCACTGTGGAATGAACAACTTTGCTGAGAAGATGCAAAACAAGGTAGCTGCCAGTACATTTGATTATTATTTTTCAGCTGAGTCATCTGCAGCAGTGGAAGAGTGCTTGCTTATGGCGAAAATAATAAATGAATTTATCAGCCACCTCCAATTAATGAAAAATAGCAACTCTTTTGATATGAATAACCATAGGGATGCTACCTGGGAAACTCTTCCTTGATTTTAACATAAATCTTGCTACTTATCATCTGGAATGCAACATTTATGGTTACAGCTAATGAGTTCATGAGCAGCTAGGGTCATCATGATTCCTCTAAGAATTTTGATCCCACTATCTCCTTTGAGGGTGAGTTATGTTATATGTAGAAGACTCATTAGCTGTCTGCTGTTTTTGCTTTAGCTAGAAGAAAGACTTATCTAAATCAGTTCCTGAAGTTGTTTAACACTGTTTACTAAAGTGTTGTGCAGACCCTTGCTAGAAAGTTAAATGGGAAGTATTTCTTGTTCTATATTCCCCAATTCTGGACAAAATGATCTCCTTCAAGAGATCCATTCTGGAGAAGCAAGTAGGACCCTGCATCCTCATGCGATGGATGGCCAGCGAAAACTGAGAGAACTTATGTTTTTTCTGGAGTGTAAGGTTTTGGCATAAGACCAGAAAAGGAATCTGCGCAAAATCTTTTCTGATTCAAGTTCAGGCGTAGGAGTTAGGTATCAGCATATACATCTATATACTTGACACAGGAAAACAGGAGTGAGTGTGTGCAGGAATGGAATTGTCAGATGTTTGCTTGGGTTTTTTTGTTCATACAAATTAGCATAGTTAAATATTGAATTAATACAAATATTTATGCCAAAAAAGAGTCATTGTCAAAATTTCCTACACACAATTCAACATCTAAAAGTAAACAAGGCGCAAATCCCACAAAAATAACTGTTTTCATTGTACAGATCTGATTTTGTCAGTCCTTCTCCACAGTGTATTGTGCAAGACAAGACATTTTAGAAAAAAAAAAATGATGTGATCATCTTATAATGTTAAGGTGTTTGAAATCTAAAAATAGGGAAAAGGTGTGTGCTTGTGAATACCATTCTCGTAGCAGTTCTAGTCCTGCTGTTTCTTAGCTTTCAAGTACTTGAACTTGAAATGATGTTAATATTTTAAAAACATTTAAATTAATCATACATACATAGTATTAATATGTCTCCTTTTACCATTTGAAACACTTCTAAACTGTCTTTTATTTACCTCATATTTGTACTACATGCTCATTATAGGGTATCTTCCAGCTGTCTCTTAGTCATCTATAGTTATTCATCCGCCTGATTAGATGGGCAGATCAAATTAATATTTTTAATCAGTGCTTTTTAAAATTTTTACGGAATTACATATTTTAGGTTAATTTGATATTAATTGTATTCTTCTTTATGCATCAAAATAAACCAAGTTAATCTGATGTGTAACAGCAATACATTTGCCACCTGAAATAAGGTTCTCCTAGTAAGTAAGTGGATGGGAAGAGTTATTGAATTTCGTGATACTGAAGCTTAATAAACTTTCTTTCTACTTCCTCACCGATCCTTTCAAAGCAACCAGCTGGAAGGGAAGAAGATACACAAATGCCAGTGAGCCTATAGTCCCACACTGCAGAACATATTTGCTAGTTGTTCTATTATATGAAGATACCCATCATGTGGACATATCCAAATAAAGACATATGAAAAATGATAATAAGTTCAATAAAACACTTTAACCAAAATTCTGCAAACTTAATACCCGATGTTTATGTTGAACTATTATATATAACTTAATTTTGCAGAAAGCTAAGTATCATAGCTGTACTTCCTTGTGTTTTTAGGAAAACACAATCAGCTAAGTGACAGAGATATAAAATGCATTATTGCAAAACTTTAAACCCACAATACATGGCTTTAGTTATGAAGGAGCATCTAAAATACAATCATTATTTTTATTAAATTGAACAGTAACCTTTGAATAGAGCACTTAATAAGTGACTGGGGCTACTAAAGTGTTAAACTGGAGACTGTAGTACTAAACTCTGTTTGACAGCCTTGGCTGCAGCGACCATGAGATGGCGGAGTTATGGATTCTGCATGGATGAAGCAGGGCAACAAGTAGGATTGCAAGTCTGGATTTCAGGAAAGCTAACTTTTCCCTCTTCAAAGACCTACATGGAGGAATCCCATGGGTTAGCACTCTAGAAGGCAGGGGGGCCCAAGAGATCTGGTTAATAATCAAGAATCAGCTCCTCCAAGCTCAAGATCAGTGCATCCCTATGAGTAAGAAGTCAAGTAAAGGAGGCAGGAGACCTGCATGGGCGAGCAAGGAGCTTCCAGAAAAACTCAAAGGGAAGAAGGAAATGTACAGGATGTGCAAAAACGGACTGGCCACTTGGGAGGAATATAAGAATGTTGTCAGAGCATGCGGGGATACAATGAGGAAGGCTAAGGCCCATTTGGCATTGAATCTGGTGAGGGATGTCAAGGACAACAGGAAGGGCTTCTATAGGTACATTGGTAGCAAAAGGAAGACTCAGGAAAATGTGGGACTGCTGCTGAACGAGGAGGGCATGCTTGTGAAATAGGATACAGAGAAGGTGGAATTACTGAATGCATTCTTTGCTTCAGTCTTCACTGCTAAGGCCGGCCTCAGGATTCCCAGTCCCCAGAGGTAAGAAAGAAAGCGTGGAGAAATGAAGACTTCCCCGTGATTGAGGAGGATTGGGTCAAAGACCACTTAGGCAAACTGGACACCCACAAATCCATGGGCCTTGACAGGACGCACCCACGAGGGCTGAGGGAGCTGGCAGATGTTATTGCCAGGACACTCTCCATCACCTTCTAAAAGTCGTGGAGAACAGGAGAGGTGCCTGAGGATTGGAGGAAAGCCAATGTCAATCCAATCTTCAACAAGGGCAAGAAGGAGGACCGAGGAAACTACAGGCCAGTCAGTCTCACCTCCATCCCTGGAAAC
>VZSC01002015.1:327001-358234 GCA_013398225.1 Steatornis caripensis
CTCTTCTCAGTGGTGCCCAGCGACAGGACAAGGGGCAATGGGCACAAACTGGAGCACAGGAAATTCCACCTGAACATGAGGAAGAACTTTACTGTGAGGGTGACAGAGCCCTGGCACAGGCTGCTTGGAGAGGTTGTGGAGTCTCCTTCTCTGGAGATATTCACAACCCGCCTGGATGCGTTCCTGTGCAACCTGCTCTAGGGGCACCTGCTTTAGCAGGGGGGTTGGACTAGATGATCTCCAGAAGTCCTTTCCAACCCCTATCATTCTGTGGTTCTGTGATTCTGTGATTTTTTTCATAGCAAGTAGGAACTGTTGAAAAAGGCTAGTGGTATGACATCCTTCGCAGTCCACAATAACTGATGGAGTATGGAAGTCCTTCAAAGATTAGCCAATCACTTAAGACCTAGATAGTGACACACCAGCATTTGGAAAGAATTTTAAAGAATATCATTAGATTTTCTAAACAAAAGATTTAGGAAAGAAAAGGTAAGTGAACTATAAGACAATCTCCTTGGTGTAAGAGTCAGGAATGTACACTAATGATCTAGAAAGGTAGGGGTTGATCTTTGAAATGTGCCTTCCAGACTCAAGTGACGGAGGAGGAAAACCGCAAAAGCAGTAAGCCCCATCCTGCTGCCACTCAAATAAGTAGCAGACTTAGTATTTACACTCACTGTATTTTAGTCCCTAGAGCTTTCTCTGCTTGTGACGCCACCTGCTAGCAGATCTGTGAATTGTACCAGGCAAGGACAGAGGATCCTCCAGAGGACTAACTCTTCTGATGTTAGCAAGAGGAATCACTGAGGTACATGCAACTAGAAATTTTGGAAAAAAAGAGACGTTATATGAATCCATGGATTAGTATGGAACTACTCAAGATAGGCAGTGAGGCTAACAAGGTGCTGATACATGGGACCTGATGTGCATGGTTTCTGAAACATGAATACCTGAGGATCTTGGAGAAGAATTAAGAGAAGCATCATACCAGATGTACTCAGCCACTAAGGATATTACTTCTAAGACTGAAAAGGAAGCAGTCAACATAGCTCTTTGGTCTCAAATCTATTAATAAATACTCTTTTATATGTATAATGTATTTTAGTTTCCAAACCTCAGTAAGATAACCATTAAGTACCGAATTTTCTTTTTTTATTCACCTTTATTGCTAAAATATTAAAAACAATGAGTTTTCCAGACTCCATAATCAAAGGTTGTTTGAATGAGTCTGCCTTCAGAAAGAGGTAGATAACAAATTTCAGTTATCTCTTTTAATATAAAAAACATCAGACTAAAAATCACCATTGTAGGATCAGTGCCTTTTTAAAAAAGGTATTATTTATTAATTTTTCTCTTCCTAAACAGATTATAATTACTCTTCTGAGTAATTTTATTGTATTTTCAGCATGAAAAATCTCACAGAACCAATGAGGATGTACTATCTCTTGTTGTGCCATAAATGTATTGCTGTTATTAATCTTTACCTTGGCAGCTGTTGAATTTAAATGCTTATCTAGGAAATGTATAAATAATGCCTGTATTAGGAAAGATTGACATCCATCATGATCTGTCTTCCAGTTGATATAAATCATAGGGAATTATAAGTTAGCTACTCTGCTTTAATGACTTGCATGGAATAGAACTTCATTTTGGTGGGACAGGATGGCCTTGGTGGGCACAAGGTCTGGCAGAGTCAGACACCTTTTGGGACCAGAAAACGAGGGCTCTTCTTAATTGTGGTTGTAGTCCGTTGTGTTACACCTCACATATAAAGTAACTCATTTCAGGAACACACTGGCAGAGGTTCTGAATGTGTTTAGGTCCCTTTAGGTTCCCACTGAAAGTATCTTTACTCAGATAAACATAACCGAATATCATATACATAGGATGATTGTACTTGGCCAAGTCCCAGAACGTGTTTTTTTCAGGCAGTTACAAAGCAAGGAATATGAGAAATGACTTCACCTATTTAAGTCAAAAGACTGAAAATCTCTTAATCTTCTCATTCTGTTTTAAATTTCATGAGTGTCCATCCTCCCTCAGACAAAAAGAAAATGGATTTTGTGTTTTAAGGGTACTTCACTAGATGACCAAGTCCTTGACCAGTCAGACTTGTGAACGTTACTGATTGTACAATAACTTATCACCTTACTATACTTTCATTCATAACAATATATTTTTAAGGTATATTTACCTGTCTTTTATTGTTCGGTAGAAGTTAGGAAATGCCGTAATGTTTCCTCTGAAATTTGTGAAAAACTTAGGTTGTGTTTGACATATTCGACGTGGAGAGCATATGATAGCTCACAAATAAAAAGACAGGTAGGCTAGTATGTCAGAGGTTTTTGAGCTTTATTCTTTTGATCAATGTGAAGTCCCAAGTTTCATCAACCAAGTGTAGTTCCTCCACAGTCTTCAAATCAAAAGTATATATTTTTCATGTGAATGTGGGGAGAAATGCTGTTTTTCTGATAAACAGCACAAGTGGGAAGGTACACTAAGACTTCCTGAATCCTTTTACTGCAGCTTATTTTTCTTTTAAAATATATCTACCTGATGCAAAATATACTGTGTAAGAAGAAAAGCATCTCACACATGTGCTTATCTCTCCCAAGGATTGCACTTGAGCATTCCTGTTAAATACTTTAGTAATCAGTTGCTTTAAATCCTATAGGATTTGAAAGACAATGTGAATATTTGCTTTCAGTAGTGGGTAGAAGCTGCTTTTAGAGATTTGTTTTCTTGCTGGTATCTAACAAGGTATACAAATCTTGCAGTTGTTTTGTGTGTGCATGTGTATATATAGGTCTGAGCACACATGCATCCTGAAGATTTGGTTAATTCTCTTACTCCTTAGTGGAAAAACCCGTAAATACTAATTGATCTGTACTTGAAGAAACAGATGCATTGAATAAGATAAACATGCATTTCATAAGATTTTAAATTTTTTTTTTTCTCTCACATATGAGGAATATGCACAGAATATCCCTACAACCCTAATTACTAAAACTTTGTTGCGGTAAAAATTATTATTATGTTGATTATAAGCCACAGTGTGAGAATATAAATTGAAATCTTATACTATTATTTTTTAAAATTTATTCTTAGACTTATAATTCACTCCCAGCTTTCTGTCTACCAATTTGCTTGGCTTCAATTGAGTATGATTAGTTTAAGCAGGGCATAAAGATACACATGCCCACAACAATATCATTTTTACAAAACAAAAAACTGAAGGCAGAGCTATATTTCCCCCTCCCCTTGGCCCCAGGAAAAAGAAAAGCAAGAGTGATTCGTCCCTATCAGTCACAAACAAAGGCAAAATAACTCCCCAAACCTAATATATTAGCTTCTGAGGTTATTCGTTCCTGATGAAAAATTGCTATAGACTTTTATTTTACAAGGTTTAGTTGATTAAATGTGATGTTTCTTACAGGTTCCTGAAACTTACATGTGTTTATACAGAGCTTTAAAAATNTTGGCCCCAGGGAAAAGAAAAACAAGAGTGATTCGTCCCTATCAGTCACAAACAAAGGCAAAATAACTCCCCAAACCTAATATATTAGCTTCTGAGGTTATTCGTTCCTGATGAAAAATTGCTATAGACTTTTATTTTACAAGGTTTAGTTGATTAAATGTGATGTTTCTTACAGGTTCCTGAAACTTACATGTGTTTATACAGAGCTTTAAAAATCATTTGGTAAGGGAAAAATATTTGACTTACTAACTAATTTCAATAAAATTACATTTTATATACATTTATATACATTTATATACATTTATATATCACTTGAGTGATAACTAATATTTTTTAATAAAACATACTTTAAAAAATTTCTATAGCATAGTAAAAATATGGTTTTCATCACAGGTACCAATATTACAAATGTTTCTTTCAATTAGTACTACTCTTTTTTAAAACTTTTTTTCTTTCAACGTCTCATATTCCTGGTTTCACTTGGGATTAGAGTTCGCAGTTTTCCCAAGTGAAAAGCCATTTTCATTTTTTTTGGCTTTGCTTACTCATTGATTAAGTTGAAACTTCTAAGCAAAAAGGAATGTTTGCTGGAAACTTTCATGAAAAAAAGGTGCAGGTTTTCACATGTGCTATTTTGGCATGTATTATACAGATGGTTTTGAACATGTCCTTACATTCATCACATGAGCTGATTTAGGGTTTGTGCTGAATAGGCATCTTTTGGTGTTTCAGCTAAATATAATTGAATCTGTACCAAAGACAAAGTGCTGCATGCAGGGTTTGCTTGCATACAGTACAGCAGTTTATACAAACTGGCTTTATAAAGATTGATCTGATAAGAATAAAGGAAGATATGACTCAACTTTCATTCCATCTCAGATAGAGAGAAATGTGGAAAGTTTAATGCCGAACTGCGAAAAGATTCAGTAAGTCACCACAAATCACTTCTACTAAGCCAAAACTGGGTAATTTACACAGCACTTTGTGATTTTCAAACAGTTTGCAGTGTGCAATTATTCATGCCACAACATGGGGCCACGGCGTCCAAGCTGCCTGTTTGTTCTACGGCTGAAGCAGAGGTGTTTGAAAACTGCAAGAGCCTACCAAAGGCCCAGAGATCATGGCTAATGTGACACCCCCAGGCCTAATCTTCTTAGAGCACTGGGATAAAATAAGTATCCATTACAAAATCAGCCTTCATCCTGCCCCCTTCTGTGCTCTGCCACTCTGATAGCCAACACGGAGACAATTGCATGATTCTGGGCTTAATCAGGTATTAGGAGCTAATGCAGTACGAGAAGAGGCTAATCTCCATATTTACTCCATCTGTACTTATGGACCTGACTTGCCTGCCCCCGATACATCAAAAGGAATTGGCAAAAAACAGATTAGAGATGAAGAAAGCAGAGAGAGGTCCAAGAAGTGTAAGAGGCAAAATTCTCTGCTTTCTTCAGTTGTGTATACGTGTATTAAAGCCATGTGGTCTAATCCCATGGAAACACTTTCCATTGTATTTCCTTTTCTTCTCCTCCCTACCCCCATCCTCTGGCCCCATCTTTAAAAATGGAAAGTGCCATTGCAGTTAAAATTATTGATAAGTGTACTGTGTTATTTCTAAGGATTAACATTTACAGAATTAAATCTGCTACTTTTTCTTTTAGTATGGATTTCATTGAGCTCAGTTTATTAGGTCATTTATTTATGACTGACACAGGTATAGGACTCTTTTCTGGGTCCATTTTGAAATCTGTTGAAAAACCCATAGCTAGGCAGAACTCATTAATTCCAGGTCTTTGTAAGTGCTCTTTGTAAGTGCTACGTAGACAATGTACCCTTCTGTGACCTTAAGTTAAAATGAGTGTGAGAAAAGAGAAGAAAAAACTGTATGTAAAATTACCTACTTTCCTTTTAGTCACTCAGAAGTAACTGGTTATCTTTCTGTATCTTATCACCTACAATATTTTGGCATTCTCTTCTGAAGCTTTTGCTACAAGCAGATACTTATGATCCCAGAAATGTGGACAGATGGGTAAGAAAAAGAGAGCAAAGGAAATTCACACACTCACCACTGTTGGCAGTCACCTGCTGCTTGTAAACAGTGACATGTGGCCACCAATAATGACCTTCAAGCTAGGAGAGGCATGTAGTAAACTAACTCAAATGCTCTGGTCACCTTGGGTTGGTGATGAACAAGTTTTATGAAGGTGGGATGCATTCCTCTGCAAGTGCGGAAGAAGCCTGTGCTCAAAAGAGTTCAGAAAAGCTGAGAACATTTCAAAGAGTGCACTGTCCTCAGTTTTGGAAAGCTGACAGACTCACTATTTATTTGACTCCTTACAAACCCCAAGTGGTGCCAGAAGAGAGCTGTGTTGCTGCTGGTTTTTGGCAATAGAGCTCACCTCATTAGAGTGGATTAAGTCATGATGCTGAGAAGGATAAAAGGTGAAAAGCAAAAACAGTGGATGGCGAACACAGAAAGCTCGGAGTGTCATTTGTATGCTGACGCTATTATTGACTAGAGCCCATGTGGTTCACACTTTTCAATTACCGTCTGCTAGAAAGGTGGCCCATAATTGCAAAGGCTGATACAGTGCACCAAATGTCAAGGGAGCCTCCCTAACCCTCATCACCTTTTCTTGATGCCTGACTTGAGGATGTTCAAAGGCAAAAAGCCACAGCCTGCAGATCTCCCTGAGGAAGAAAAAGATGCCATTTAAAAAAAAAAAAGATAAGACAAACCCCCAACAATTCAACCCTCCTCATTTGAAAACCTAGAGTTAAATTCATTATCCTGTGACCTTATCCTTTACCCTCTGTATAGCTAGGACATTCACCAGCATAAGTGAGAATTATGCAGTGAAGATCCAGGACAGGACCGGGTTTTTTAGTTTTGTGGTGCTGAAGTCTCCCAGATACTGAACAACACAGACCTGAAGTTAGTGCTGACAGTGATTGCCAGAGATGCTCTTTCACAAGATTTTTAAAACATGGAAAATGGGCAAACTTAGTTTTCCTCTAAACTCCAATAGCGATTCCCACTGACAGCACACTGTCGCTCTTACTGAGATGCATCACTTCAGCTGATATTGTGTCATCCCTGCAGGTCCTAGAATAGCCTGTGCACTATTGCCTCCATTTATTTAAAACCTCAAACGCACTTTTTTGTAAGTCCTTTTTTCATTTTACATTATTTCTTTAAGTCTGAAGCTAAAGTAGCTATTGAATAAAAGCAATGGACAGTAGTTAAAATATTTGACTCAAACTTTCTCAGGAAACTCAGGGCAGATCCAAAAAATTCACACTTTTTGTATCATTAACAATCTAGGGAATTTTGCTGATGGATATCACCTTTTCTGGCTATTTGAAACATTATTTTGATAACTACATTTCTTATCAGCAGATAAATGGTGGAAAATTGTGCATACTGTATTAGAAAATTTATATAACATCTGTAAGATCAATTTTTGCTGAAAGTGTCTGTTTATAAAAAATATTTTTTCTATGCTTAAGAAATACTATGCTGTTGTTTAAAATTCTTCAAAATACAGATTTATATATATCTAATTTTTATATTTAGAGAGACTTTGTTTCATAGGCAACTTTTTCTTTTTTAAAACAGTTACTGCAATAATTGGGCCAAATCCCTGAATCAGTTAGAAGAGTGTTTATGAGTTTAATGTTAATACTAATATCACTGGGTTTTGAAAAATTGGGATACATTGCCTTTGTCAAGGAAGAAATCTCATCCTTGCCTTCTTACTGGTTCCTCTCTCCAAGAATGCCACATTGGTTATTATCAGGTTGATTCAGTGCTCAGTCATTAGGCCAAAATTATCTTTTATTACTTTTTTTCAAATTCTGCTAGAAGAATATGTTCGATGACTAAACATCATACTGAGATTTCTTAGATCCTGATTTCAAAACCCAGAGACATCAAATCAATTTTGACTTCCAGTGAGAGAGAAACCAAATTTGATTCAGATACTACCTGACAAAGGTTTAAGTAGCTAAAATTGCACAGATTTGTTGAATTGGAATTGACTCTTGCATGGAAATCTTCATTCAGTTGTATGACAAGCTGGAATTTTCATGTATGTACTGTTTGTAAATTAGAGATAGTCCATCATATGCTCTAAGAGCACAACTTTATCACTATCAGAGATCTTTTTTAGCATTAAAGCAAACTTAGTTTTGTTCAAATGAAGAGGTTTTACCTGAGCACAGTATTTGTAGTGGTTTTTAGGCTGCAACACGAGCTGTAGCATGTACGTAAATGTAAAAATCATTTTCTTCATCAAGAAATGTCTGAACCAGTTCACCCAACCTTGAAGACTTTAATTTTACAGTGAGGTTGCTTGCCAATACTTTGTTCTAATTTCCTTCAAAAAGTAAAAAATATTCATAGACATAAAGCTTACCAGAAGAACTTTCTACAAACCAGATTTCTCTGACAAAAAATTTTGAAGATTTATTTTTTCTTTTCTCATTTATCAAAAGTCAATTGTTCAATATTTTTGGGAAATCAGAGGTTCCAAATTACTTGCATGACTTTCTTAGACTTTGACCCCTGCTATCAAGTCATATCGTGTCAAACTTAACATCTACATTTTTCTCTGAGAAATTTTTTATCCTCCAACTTCCTCTCCTTGCTCCTTTAAAGTAATAGCTTTGTAAATATGCTAGAAATAAGAAATTGTTCTAATTCTCTTATTTATGAACCAGTTGTGAGCCAATATGTTATCAGATGGTATATATCAGGTAGTATAATTTCAGAATATAGGTACTTTGAATTCATCAATGATGATGTTGTGATCTGGGCACGCAGATGGTACGCTAAACTTTTCGAGTCAACTTTCGGAGGAAAGAATATGTCAGCAAGACAAAGGAAAATCCATGAGAAATTTCATTAGTGTTCTCCCTTGGATATTTAGTGAAGCATATTAAAAAATACATACAAGTTAAATCAACACCGTAACTCAGAACCCAGATGTAAAGCGAAACATGAGGAGCATCCTAGTTTATTTTTACGTCATGCAGAGTAGCAGATGCAGCAGTTCCATGTGCTAAAAAGTTTCCATAAGAAACAGTTAGTGGGGAACCCTTAAAACTTATCAAAGTATTCAAAACTGGGAAAGTATACAAAATTCTGAACCTTGCCATCAAAATCTGTCTTTCTTCTTATCTGTCTTCCCCAGGAAGGAAATTAATCTGGATTCCAGCTCAGAGTAAAGGTAAAACATTGTCTCAACTTACATTTTATGTTTTCAGTCTATATGTGAAAATCCTATGATCTGTGTCTCATTTCCATCTTTGAAGTCTATCCCACCTCAAATAAATGCATGTCTACCTTGATATTATACTTTTCTTGATATGAAGACTAACAGAATAATTTCCAAGAAAGAATAAATTACATATGGGTCTTTATTTATTTATTTATGTATTTTTCAACAAGAATGTTTATTGTTTAAAATTTGTCTCAGAATTATTTTGTTGATTAAATCTTGTCCTATCTGTGGCAAATGAAACCTAATTTTGCTCTGAAGTTAGGCTTGAGTAGACATACTTATTGTATATATATTATCCTTGAATGGGTGAGTATAATCCCTGGGTTATCATATTGGGGTTTTTTGTATGCAGATTCAAAAAATACTCCTAATCTAGACTGGGAAACTGGTTTCTGTGAGTATTGATTTCAGTGAATGACAGTCAGGAGACATATGTATAACAGTGAAAGTTCAGCTTAAAAGAATTCACTTTTAAAAGAAGTCAGTTCAGTTGCTTTTTTTTAAAGCAAAATTTCCTAGGCGTTTTTTGAGGTACTGTATTTTTTCAGCTTTACACAATCACCTCAGCAGCTAGCCCAATAGTTTGCGCTCTCACTCTTCTTCTGTAAGTTCTAGATTTTAGGTACTATGAAATTTGATACTGGATCCAAGTTTAGTTACCAAATGTTTTTGACTGTCAGAGATGCTGGCTGCATTAAATGGCTACTCAATTCCAGGAGACAAATATGAATCCAGAATTTCTAAGAGTCTGGCAGTGTTCGGATATTGCATGGATTTGTGTCCTCCTGTAGCCTGGGAAGATGCTTATGTTGTTATGCTTCAAAGAAGTAACTTCTTGTCTGCATAACTTTGTGAATAAGCAGCAATTATGAACTTTTACAGAAAAATCCCTTTGAACAGAACAGGGAAGAAACCTATAGATTTCCTTGGAAATGTAACACGTTTTCATTAGATTGTCCTGGAAGTGAAAAACAAAGTGAAATTTGTGCTGCAAATAAGAAGGGATATTCTAAATTTCCCATTCAGGCTGACAGTATGGTTCAAAGAGTTTTTAAAAAGTTTGCTTTATTTTCAGTTTTTAATAGCGAAGTCATTAGGACTGTAAAAAATAACCAAATTTCGCTCTCCCTTTTCCAAGTCTCAGCTTATCGCTTTTGAATAACTAAAGCTGCTTTCGCTGTGAGATACCTGCAGTGATACTAAGCGAACATGGAAAGGACAGTTTTCAAAGGAAGGTCATTGACAGTAAAAAGGTTTACTATTCCATGTATTTGCCCCTAATATTTTTCCCTTTTAGTTACTAGCAGCAGTGTCATATTAAATGACTTCCCCCTTTAAACTGTTAAGTGGTGCAAGTTCAGTTTTAGCGGTAAGTCGCCAGCAGGCTCAGGGGAGAAGTGCTATCTCCTATGGCCCTGAAAATTGATATTGAACATGGAAGGAAAAATCTCACAAGCTGATAGCAATTAGCTAAAAAGGATTTGCGACTCCATGATTCATCACACTAGGGGATCAAAGTCATTTACAGAGAGTGTTTCTAGAGTCCCTGCCTGCTGCTCTAAAGATATACCTCTGTTTATCTCTCACACTGCGGTGTGACATTTCCTTTTTTAAGAGCCCATTTTCTTAGAAACATAGCAGTGGGCTGCTGCAGCACAGGCAGTCTTTGATTCTCCACTGACTGCCTAAATGACACGATGGCTGTAATGGCACAGCTTTAGTAGGAGCTTGCAATGGGAATTGGACTGATTATTTACATAAATGGACTAACAGGTCAGGTCTGGTACTTGCTTGTAAAAACGAGGACAAGGTCTTCTCTTGGCAAGTGGTGTAAGGCAGGCCTGTGGTTCTGGAGCTCTGTGGAGCTTTTATGATTTTTTCTTCACCAGAAACACTTACTCTCAAAATTAATCATCACTGCTTGTACATGTTTTTAGAGCTATCTTACAATAGAATCCTATGTAATTTTATCAGAGGATTAAAAGAAACCACAACACCTAAGACTTTTGTTGAAATATTTTAATTTTTTTAAGAGAAGAATTATATTCCTCTGTCCTTCCAAAACTCACCCTAACGCTTTGAAAACAGTCTCATTTGTCAACATGTAATTTAGCTTTTATAATAGTGTGATATGAAAGGAAAAAAGAAAGAACTCCCACCCTCTCCAAACAACGACTACGTCTTACTAGTTCCAGGACCAAAGGTTCCCTGTTATCTCAGTAGTAGGAATTGGATTTGTTTCTCAGAGCCACAACCTGAAATCACAGAAATCTTATAACTTCTAAAGATATTTTGATCACCAAAGCTGGAAACACTGGGCTCCTTAGTGGAAGGTAAAATGGACTTTATTCAGTGACAATGTTGTTATAGGTTTCTCAGATTTATTTCAGTCAGAATTTTACAAAACAGTGAGATATTCAGTATCCTGGTCCTAACTGCTTCTTGTCTCACTCCTTTGATAGTGAGTTCTAAATATGTATAAAAAGTTCACAATAATGTGGGAATGTTTACTCTTACATTGTAACTTCTAATTAATACTAATTACTTTGATGTGAATCCAGCCCTAGAAACGACAAAGTACATAATGTGATCTAGGACCTTCCTGGGTTGTTGAAACATTTTTGGTTTGTAGATGTCTGTAGCTGTGGAAACAATCTTACAAGTGTGTAGGATTTATATAGAAGGGTGTAAATTTATTTACGTATTTCTCTATTAATTCAGTGGTGAAAGCTAGGCTTATCTCAGTGTTCACCTGAACATTTTGATATTTTGGAATGAACTCTTATTATGCCATACTTTCATGTGACATGATCAATTATACCCCAGTTCTTCTGGTCATCTTCATTCCATTTGTTTGCTTTTTCCCCCATGGTTTTTGTTTTGGGTTTTGTTGGTGTTTTTTTCCCCCAGAAGACTGCTTTATAAGACCACCCAATGATCTACAGGACCAATACATAATGCCTACACATGAAGGATCAGGAGTGTGTAACACGTAGGACAAAGACTGCAAGCAGAAGATCATTTTGGAGCTTAAGATTTGTATTTGATTTGAAGTTTGGATGTCAATATCTGTTCCTGTGATTATTCTTTGTGTAGGATGCCTCTTGTAGCTTCCTGCTTTGACTTCCAAGAAACACCTGGGAAGTGGTTTGTTACAGCATCTTGTATGTTAAAACCAATGTGCCTCAGGAGTTCTTATTTTTTCAAGCAGGAAGGAAATGTTCCTTTGCATTCAGTATTGTAACTTGCTGGTATATCTTACAGACTGTAACCTGAAAACCTTTAAAGTTTGTGGCACATATCTTGGAGCCCAGTGGATTTGGAGGATAAACAATCAGGACACTGGTTTGTGTGCTTAAGCAGGGCTCGAGGAGAATAAATCCCAAACTCTCATTTCTTGTAGTATAAAGACAGAAATGGATCCCTCATCAGCTAGGGAAATGTGGTCCCATAAGAAGTGGTCATGTCCAGTCTCAGGCTGTTACCACATATGCTAAAACCAGCAGCATATTCTAGCAAGATGTTGATGTTCCTCTTTAGAGCAGCAGCAGAGTGCTCTTGACAGTGTTCCCCCAGAGTCATCCTACCCTGCAACTGCCAGATGGTGCTCATATCAAGTGCACAGCCGGCACTAACCTGCTCTTCCCCAACCTATGTGAATCCCTTGATAAGGGGCAGAGATTTTCCTTAGGGTCCTACACAGGATAAAGGAAAAGAATTTCTCTTCTTGACGGCTGGCTCATTTGCTTACAAGCAATTTCTGCAGCAGAAATAGTTGTGCAAATAGAGTGCAAACTGTCATTTAAAATCTGTTCATCCTGACAAACTAGATGGAAGGGAGAAGTGACTTTTGAGAATATTCCTTGAGCACCATTCTTGTACAGCAAGGAAGTACAGCTTGGGAGGGTCTGGTGGACTGATGAGACACTGAACTCGCTCACAAAGAAGATGCCTGAAGGAGTAATGTAATTTCTGTACTTCTGCTGCATTTGAAAGGACATAACTACAGAGAGGTATTTGAGAAAATAAGGTATGAGTTATGGTGAACTCATATTTCTAAAGAGAAATAAGGTTTCAGAAGTAACTTTTAGAAAGCTTGACAAATTTTGTTAGAGGAGATCCCAGTAAAGCTCAAAATAGTGAGCTGATGCATTTCTGTTGAAAAATGATTAGTGATTTCACTCTTGCAGAAGCAATAATTTATTTCTGTTTTTGTAGGACAACTTTTGCCATGTAGGAACAGTTTTTAAAAAATGTATTTAAAACTTTTACTTTACTTAGCGTAATCTGGTGTTTATGATATTTACCATAGGACTGGACCTTGGTAGTCTGTAAGATGTTTTATCAGAATTTATGCAAATATTTAATACCACAATAAACTGATTCTAATTAAAATAGTTTATTTCTGGTCGATTAAAGGTCTTAAATGAATTATAATTTAAAGATATATAAAAATCAGGAAGAGTTATGTGTCACTGATATAGCCTGGGAGAAAAGAAATTAATTCTCTTGAACACTCAAATTCCTAGAATCACGGAATTGTTTTTAATCAATCTACGTGAGGCAGAAACATCAAAATATGGAGGTGTGAAGAATCATGTAACTATAAAGCTATACCCATTTACCTCAGCTAAAAATCTGGCCTGGTGGTGGTTTATATGAATGACTGTGTGAATTACTGAATGATTTAAAATACATAAACAGTCCCTGTCCTTTCCAAAATGATTTCCATTTAGTCCCAAACTAAATTACATTTACACATGTAACCAAATTTCATAACATGTTTATAAACATGTCATCTTTGGGCTGCAGTCTTTTCAAATGAACATTTAGGAGACCAAAAATTTCCTGAAATAAATATGCAGGAAAGCAAATAAGAAAGAGACCAAATGTAGTTAATGTAAATGTTTGTCATTACTTACCCACATATGCCTGAAGCACCTTTTTTTTGCTTAGACTGCACATATGCAAAGTGAAAATGTATATATTTCCCACTCTCTATTTCTGAGCTTTTTGCATGTTAGAAATGTTATAACTCTGACACCAATTTAAAAACTTGTTTGTAAATTATTTCTGGCTGCTTCCTCAATTAAAATTATTTTTTATCTGTAAAATGCATTCCTCCAACTGTTTTTTTTCCTCTCCCTCCAGCATGAGGAGGTCCTATTTCCTCTAACTTTTTGTCATTTGTTCCCATCCTTGTACTACAGTTTTTCCTTTTCCTGCTGTATCAGTAGTGCCAATATGACTGCTTATGGAACTGCTATATAAATCAGGAAATGGCCAGCTTTGTCACCTAAGGAAATGTAGCATCTAATTGCATCCAATCCGTTTCTCTCTCACTCATGCACATGCATGAATCTACTGAGGCAACAGAGAGATAGGAATCCTATGAAATTATTTTTCCTACTTGCTTTCGTGTTTGCTCTGTAAGTAGTGCAAAGGTTGTAATTTTTCTGTCTTCTGTTGCATTAGATTTGTTTTTTCAAGATTGTAATGTGATACAATGTCAAGGAAGGAAAGAAAATTAATAAAATTAGTGATAGCAAAATCTAAACCCCTATTGACAGGAAGTTTCTATATGAAACTCATGTTTTATTCTACCTTTCCTGATTTTGAGATGCACTTTCACAATAAATTTATTCAGAGATTTTTAAATAATAAAAATTAAGTTTAAAATGTTACACATGCAAATACAAGTGAAAGAAGTTTGAGATTTTTTGAAAGAAAACTGGGTTCTGTATTTAGTGTGTGGCAGGTGTCATTTGTTTGTTCAAAAGCTTTCCTGTCTTTCCTGCTGGTTGATGCTCCTATGTCCAGGTTCAGCATATTTCTTGACCAGGTTTTTAAACACATTCAGTATAAGTCACTTTAGAGAATGTTATTAGAGCTATTTCTTGCCTCTGGCTGATGTCCCAGAAGCAGATGATAAATCATTTGCTTATGCTACAGAAGGGGAAAAAAAAAATCAATGTTCAAAACTTCCATAGTCAGCTTTACTCAGGACAACTAAACTCTACAGTGACAAAATACTGATGATGTCATCAATAATGTAAATTAATGCTGTGAGCAACCAAGAATCACGAACTGCCTTGCAGCATGTTGTGGAATATGAAGAAGTTTTGGAGAATTAAGTTACAAACTCTGGTGGTTTTTGGACTCTAGGAGTAAGGTGAGATTCATCTTTAAAAGCCAATGCCAGAGTATACAATTAACTTTTTTACAAGCAGAACACATGCATAGGCAGTGACAGGATCAAGTCTTGGGATTTTGTTTCTTCTGAAGCCTACTGGTGAAAAGAACAGTTTACTGCACCCCAGCCACTACAAAAGCAATAATTAGACATAGTTATATGCATGTGTTGTGAGAATTTGAATTCATGTAGTATTTCATGTGCTTATTCATTTCTAGAACTGGATTTCAGCAAGCAAATAACCACTGAAAGACAAATATTTGATTATCACAGCTGTGCTAGCTTCACATTCACATGTTGTATCTAGGGGTTTGAGAAGAAAACAGATTCATGTGCTACCCATCAGCTAGTCCCAGGGCTAGCTGGGAAGTGTGCTAGTTTTGAAGGATTCCCAGGTCCATCAGCACAGAAGCAAGGCAGCCGCAGCCAGTGAATATTACTTGTCGAAGGGATAACCGTGGGCACTTCATGAGCTGCAGTTAATCAGGTCAATTTCATGTCATTTATTATGTTTGCAGATTCAACACAGAGGAAAAAAAACACCGTTTGAAGTAAAAATTCCAAATAGTGGTATAATTACTTGAGGAAATAAAGACAAGGCATAAACTTCAAGGTGAGACTTTTTATAAAGCAAGATGAACAGCCACTATCTGAGCGATATCTGGGGACAACTGTATCCTGCTAGGAAGAGGAACTAGGTGATATTTTTCTTATCTCAAGATTTTGCAATCGCATGAACACTCAAACCACTAAACAAAAGAAAATATCCCTAATAGGTTAATAACACCGAATAGAACAATTTATCACACATATGTCCGTTTCACACAGTAACTGAAATCTTTGGATTACTTACCCTACAGAAAAATATATCAAAACCAAGATGAACAAGCGACTGATATTCTAAGTGTGAAGCATGAGGAAAGTTGCTCCTCAAAGCAATTTTTATCTTGTGGAGGAACATGTGTCTTTGATTCAGGTGCAGGGCTGAAAGTACACCAGGAAATGACCAACTCAAGATCAAAATCTACTCTGTGTTAAGTGAAAACACAGACAGAGGTTAGAAGAAGCAGAATGTGATTCTTGTAATCTGCTGTTTAGTTTTAAATGAGAGAGATTTTTTGTTCAGAATGCAGAGTGCATCAGCAGAAGAGGATCACTGTTACATCCTATCCTGGCATTAATCTGACGGATATTGGGAATTCGAGTAGCAAGAGAAGAGTGGGTTGCTCTGGCAAAAGTCTGAATGTATATGAAAGGAGGGGAGTAAAATGTCTGAAATCAGGAAGCTAGGGGGATGGTCTCAAGAAGCTGTGCTAAACTGCTAGTTGTAAGGCTGTGAGCTTTCCAGGTAAAATAGAATGATGTTCTCAATGTTCAAAATATTTTACTTCTGAACTAATTCAATTGATTATAAATGAACTATGCAGTTCTTTCAAGATTTAGCAAGCAAGGAGGGAAAAGGAGAACTTGTTTTGAGCCCAGTTGTCAGACTCTTTATACCGGTCCGATAGAAGATTTGAAGTGATAAAGACATGTATCAATGAATTAATAAATACAGTCTCTAGAATTTAATTATTGTTCCTATCTAAGTGTCAGGTGTATCCACACAAAGGCCTTCCCATTTTGGATGCTGAAACATTGCTTTCCAATGACTTCCAGAGATGTCTTTGAAAAAAGCTGTTCTCTTTCCTTGTGTGTTTACAACCTCTGAGTTTCTCATGGAAAATCCTGATGGTATTTTTGAAGAAGAAAGAGTTCAGAAATGGAGCAATGATGAGAAGATAAAATACAATTTTGCAAAGATGAGCTGAATAGGAATCAATGACTGAAAAAGGTTATTATATTTAGGACTTTTACCAGTATATAGATAAATATATGTATGTATAATACTGAAATAAATACTGATGGCCAGTGTGTGTGTCTAAATTCTGGATATGGCAAAAAAATCACATTTATTGAGGTAGGAGCAGAAGAGTTGCGGTTCAGTAGAGCACAAAAAATCTGGCTTAGTTTCAGTACAGAATATGTTTTTAGCAAATTCTTTTAGGAGTTTTAAATCTGCGGTATTAAACTTTGTTTCTCTCAGTACTTTAGACACCAAAATAGCCCTTTCTGTTCTTCATTTACTAGGGTCAGTGCTTATGAAGGTGATTGAGTCATTTGCCCTGCTCATTTTTTCTTTTTTAAATAGAAATTGTTCATTTTTTTCAGTTGTATGGTTGCTTAAGAGTTATTTGAACTCCAGAGTGGATGATGTCCTGTTCCACTGAATTATTTTGATTTGGTTTGTTCTTGTATGTTTCCTTGTGAGAGTGCTTCAACTTTGTCTTGGGCAGGTATTTCCCCAGTATTGTCCATAACATACCCTCATCCAAATTAGTAGTTATAGTCAAAAAATACCCTGTTCAGGCTACAGAACTTGTTTCTCTCTTTGCTTGTGGACTTCTCTGTACTCAAAAAACCTTCACATGGCAAAGCTTCTTGTTTGCAAGATAGTAAATACATATCTTGCCTTTGTTTTATATCTAAGCTCTGTACATCAGTTTTCATTGTTAAATATCTGTTTTCCTTGGGCTATCCTGCAGTCCAACATAGGGTTTCTGTTTTTGTGGCAGCACTATCAAAAGCATTCATTTTGTAGAACCTAATAGAGATCTGGAAATCCTGCACCAATCTATAAAGATTGCAGACAGCATTTCTGGGCTGGAAAAACAAACGATATGTGAGCCCTATTCAACCAGCCATCCCTAAACCCTCATAGGAGAATTCGATATCTTCACCTCTCCCCTAAATTAGGCTCAAACCCCTAGGTACTCCAAAGACTCTCAGATCTTTGGATCCGAGTCCAAGGGAAGAGACACAAGCCTGCAAAGTAGATGTGGTAGAGCTGTGTGAGCTGCTGATGATTGCAGCATTGGGAAAATATTGAAGACATCTGCAGATGTTGGTAAAAAATATCTCACAGAGTGTTTGGTTTTAGCTGGGTGAACTGGTTTTAATATGGTAGAAAGGGGCTTGGAAGTGGCAGAGAAATGAAGATAGAGATTATTCTTTTTTGGAGACTCCATCCTCTTTCTTGTCTTTTTATTTCTTAGGATGCTGAGTTCTGTGAGTAAGACTCTTGCTCCAGGACTATTGGTGACCTGCCACTGGGGTGTATTTCCAGTGAAGTCAGTGTCTGACTGTCCCAAAAAGGGACAGGGAAAAAGTGGGAACTGGTCATGTACATATTGAATAGCAGAGAAGCCTGACACTTGAGAGAGATCTATTTCTGTGAGGGAAATCCACTATGTGTTCTGTAGGAAGAGTTTTTTCTCCACTCCTTTAATTTTCCCTGGTAGCCTTGACTCTCCACCACCTGCCTCAAACCTTTTTAATACACGCATCCTTGAACAAACACACCTGGTATTAATTCTGGGCATAAAGCTCATGAATGAGAGAAGGAATGAGGTGAGGAGGAAACGGTGCAGGGTGACTATAAGTGTGTTTAAAACCTAGCTAATCTGGAGGTCCTTTTTACTTTACCTTTGTAATCCATATAATATTCTGTTTGAAATAAAGATGTTGTACAAAGCAGGAGGAAGGGGTGGTGTGTCTTCCCTTATGTTACACTGGGAGCTAAGCTGTGCTGAGAATCACATCTTTTAAACACAGGAAAGTCATTTACATTACAGTACAGTAACAGTACATTACAGAGGAAAGTCATTTAATGGCGTTGTGAATCTGTGCACTTTGATTTCTTTTTATTAGCCAGTTGAGTCCTGATGTGCAGTTACCGAGATGTACCTGTATAGTGACTATGTAAATTTACTATGCAAACAGTAAGAAAGCTGGCATAAAGATAAATAACTATACATCAGCAAAAGAGTTGCTGACTGAATTAAAAAAATAAATCCGGTTTGGAGTCCTACATTTGAGGGATTACTTTTTTCCCTGACTATGTAAAAGACTTAATGTATTTGTCTTGTGGTTTTTTTTGTACATTCATGAATTGATTCATAGATAATGTGGGTATAAAGTTTTCTTTTTTATTGATTCTTTCACCAGTAGCTTTTTAGTTGTCTGAAGCTTTTATAAAAGTTACTGCATTATTTAATAAATAAGCACAATGGGAAATTCTAGTCTTTATCTAATTTACAGAATGAAGTTTAAATACTGAAGACAACATCTATTAAATTTGAGTGTCCTATATGAAGATGTCTCTAACCTGGCTGTGTTTGTTCTTTTGGTTCATGACCTGATTGTTCTTTCATGAAAAAAAATCAGAATAAATTGAAGTCATAATATTTAATCTTCATTGCAGGGCAAACAAAAAAAGTCACAATAAAATCTCATTACCACTATTATATCAAGTTACCTTGCTGTTATGAACAAAGTACGTACCTGTGGCTCCAAGACAAAAATAACGAAATGTTTTCTGTTGAAGATGTGAATTTTTGTCAATATCTGTCTGGAAGAGAGTTGCAAAATGAAAGCAACAGAACTTTCCACTTGTATGGATTATACGGCATACGAAAACTGATATTTTCAATGGTGTTAATGGCATACTAGAAGACCTGGGTTATCTCAAAAGTAGTTAATTGAAATAATTAGTTAACGCGAGGTCTTACCAGGTGGTAAGCCCTCAAGCATATAGTAGTAGATAGTATAGCTTGGAATTGTTGAGAGGAACAGAAAGAGACTAGAAGCCCATTTTGTTGCAAATGATGTATGAGATCATATAATAATACCTCTGATAAATTGTAATGACACTGATAAGAGGTTTTATCTTTTTGCGAAGAATATGTAATAATTAGTGAAGTGGGGACTGGGCTACCAGGAATAGGTGCTGGCGTGTTCTGTTCCTGTCTTGTTGGATGTCATTCCATAGCTTCCATAGCCAGACTTCCAGTAAATCCAGTGTAACTTTTTACGGTGTAATGATAGTGCTGTATAACCTGAAACCAATGCTGAATATTTCTCTTGCCCAGCCTGCTTCATCTTTGTTTAAGTCGTGTCATTCTGTTAATGTTTAAATAACAAGAGAGAAGGCAGAGGAAACTATTTTGGTGTTAATGTCCTCCAAAACACAATGAAAGCAGAAAAATGTCTTGAATTCCCGTAATTTTAATTTCATAGATCCATAGTTGAGCTACTTAAGACTACCAGAACATGCCCTGGCAAAACCTTTGTATTTTTCTACTATAAACTAAGCATAAATTCAGTGGTAGATGACAGATTACTTCATATACCATGCAAGCAAGCCCAGACAATAGCTTTAGCCATGACTGATTGCCTTGCTGTAACCCACTTTATGTTAAATGTATTCTTGCTGTTCAATTCCACAACTGTAATTTTGTTCTTCTGCACTGCTCAGCCCTCTGTGGACTAACCAGGTTCCTTCAGTAATGATTTCTTTTCTATTGTATTGTTTTCTGCATAATCAAGTTGGTAGGTAGGGGTTTAGGTGACACAGCCATCTGTCAAGTTCATTTGCTCTGAAAATGCAAGAAATAATGGCCTCTACAACTTGGGGCTATCTGTTATAAAGGAAGAATATCAGCTTTTACCCTGCACCGTCTTCTCATCTCTTCAAATTACCATTTTTTCTACTTTCTATATAAAATACATAAGGTTCTCTTGACATGACTGATTGGTGAAAAAGAAAGCTATCGCATGTCCACCTTGTATTGCAATTTATGCAAGCAATCCAATTAAGGAGAAGCAGCTAACATCGAGACTAATGTGCCTGTCGTGAAACTAAAGAGACTGCTACAGACTGCTCCACTCAAATGTTATCATCGCTGGTTCTCTGACATGCTAACTGCTTCCTCCTTGAAGTTTGCATAATGTGTAAATGTAAGGGAGTTTGCATGCCACAAAGGAAAGGGAAAACAGTTACTCATTTTCTCTCCTCTAAAATAAAATGTTCGTAATAATTCTTATAAGGATCCTTTATCAAATTGTATCTGTTTGCTGAAATGACATGCACTTGGTAGGGAAAGACATAAAAAGCTGCCTGTGGGTTCTCTACCTTTTTCAGATATAGTGGAAGCAGGCTGGGATAATCCAGGAATGATCCCACTTTTCTGTGTATGTGTCTGGAGGGGGGTTACATCGTTTGTAAAGCAGGATAACCTCTATCTACCACGATGACAGCAGAGCTGGAAAAATTTTGGTTGCTCTAAGTCAGAGGCACCTTTACGTTAGACCCATTCGTTATTGCTCTTACTAAAATGCAGAATGACCAATTGCTCCTAGACAGCTTAGACCTCCAATGGCCTGGTTAGAAAGAAAACCACTTCCAGATGCCATTAAATGGCATTAGTGAAATATGGCATTTTCTACTTCGATGAAAACATAGTTATTAAGTGGAATGTTACACTTTTACCAAACCAATTCTCCCATCATCTGCCTCTCAGGGCCACTGACTTGAGATAAGACTCTCTACTGGATGAGAGACTCCCTGACAATGGAACAACTGCTGTTGTTCACAGCAAGTTAAATAATGAACATGAACAGCAGGTTTAAAAGGTGATAAACCCATTAATGAAATTAGTTACCATTAGTAGCCACCTACTGAATATTTCCAAAATATCAAGTCAGTCTTAAACTGTGTATGAAAAGTAGACAAAACAACAAAACAGAGAACGATTGCAAAGAACCTATTCTGCACTCTATTTCTGCCCCACACTGCAGAACTTGATGTCCATTGTATTGGTGCAGTGTAATGCATTTCACGCAGAATCGAAAATGGTCCTTTGGTCTTGTCCGTGGAGTTCTTTAAACTGTGCTGTGACTTTCATTGTCAGAGAAGTTGGGCATGGAAAGCCATGCTGATCCCACAAAGAATTGTTCTATTCAAGCTGGCATCTACTGCTTGTGTGCTGTTTCATCACATAATAATATTTTCTGGTCCAGATAAGTATGGTGTTTCTTTCTGGGGTCAGGTTTTAAGCATGCCAGAATTTTAACACTAAACACTGTGTAGTGTACTTACAATCAATTGCAAAGATGATTTCCAAAGTAGAGTGAAAGATGGTTAACTTAACCTGTTGAAATTTGGGCTAGATGTATGTTGCTCTTCTGAGTTTTCAGCAAAATGCCTTTTGCACATGAGACCAGCCACGATGCCTCAGATGTAGTGTTGTTTTTCTGGAAATCATTACCACTGGCAAGGTAAAAAGACAGATACCTGATTTAGTGCCATGCTTTGTTACTGTGTTCTGGATTTTGAGGTATAATTGATCTCACAGGATATGAGGTAACCAGATGTCAGATCATGGGCGGAAGTGAATGTGCACTATCTGTGTTAAGTGAACTAACCTGGGAATAGAAAAGCAGCAGCACCTCCAGCAAATATGTGTAAGTATCTCAAATCTCCCATGAGCCTTGCAACTTACATGTAAACATCTTAAAGGTTACTGCTTATACTATTTATATAGTATATCATATCGCACTATTCCCATTGTTCAGAATTTCTAGTTGAAGATGTCATCTCGAATTTTACACTTTACGCTTCAAATATTTGGAGAAATATACATCTAAGCGTTGTGACACAGCTAAAATGAAAATGATAATTTTATTGTGAAAAATGTTATCCTCATCTTTTTTTTGGTGCACTGTGAAGCACACACACACACACACACACACACACACTGCTCCCACTTAATTGAGTTATATTTAGTAAAATTCAAACTAACTATAAACAGGAATTTTTTGGCCTCAATTATTGAAAGAAACTTAAAAAGAGAGGAAATCGACCTGGGCTTAAAGAGATAGGAACTAGGTCTGGGCTAAAACTGGCCCAGAAAAATAGAATCAAATGTTAAAGTACTGCAAAGAAACTTGCAATGGCTGCAGAACAAGTAACTTTTACATATAGAGTGTGTTATGCCGCCCACACTAAAGTGACTGGCAGAGAAGCCTGCAGTGGGGATCGTTCAGAAGTAGGAACAGCTAGTCAACGGAGCAATAAATGAAAGACAAAGTGTAATTCTGGATTAGCCATTTGGAAATTAGTTGTTTAGGAACAGATAGCAGAGCTCTACACTGCTTCAAACATGATGCTCGAGAATCAGTAAGCAGCTGAGGATAAGCATTCACACCGTCATTGCCATACCTTCAGCTACTCTGGGAGGTGTACTGGTAGGGTCAGATGAAAGGAGTGAAAATAGGACCAGCAATTCAAGTGGCTTTGTGAAACAGCAGGGACGCAGACGTGCATGTGTGGATGCAGGTTGTTCAGAAATGTTGACGCCTTTCCACTCTCTGTGAAGACAATCCTTTCCTGACCTCAGTGACCACAAAGATTGGCCTGGCCGTTCAAGATATTTATACTTTTACAGACAAAATTGTACACTTAATCTCAGACTTTCACTTTCCAGAGTGTTAGGTGAGCATTGCTGAAAACCACAGATGTGCGCTTTGGCTTTTTATATGAAATAATTCTGAAGCCTTTTCTCCCTGTTAAATGCAGAATTTAATTTAGTCATACATATCATAAAAATATGGGATAAGCCATGAGACTGAGAAACCACACTGAAAGAAACAGTGTTTGGAATTTCATTACCTAAAACGATTTATTTTGCTGTTAATACTTCATTTAGATTTCAGTGCACCATCTTTTTCTTAGAATTAGCTGAAGTAAAAACTTGAGAATGGTGGTTTATTAGATGTCAGCTGAAGTTTTTACTGTGATAGGTATCCCAAAGCTGAGGAACAGAAATCACAGAATGTAAGGTATTTTAGAGGTATGGGATTTCTGAGAAAGTGCTAAGATTCTTCCTGGAAAACAAAATTTTCTCAGCACTTTTTTGTTGAGCGTGTAGAGTTATTTATTCCTTCTGAAACTACTGGCTGCATAGTGTATTTAATTGCAGAAACCAGGCCTAATCTACACAATTTTAAAAATTTTATTTTTACTGGTTACAGATGTTAACTACAAGACACCAAAAATGCATAATGTTCGCATTTTGGAGATATACCCCTGGTACATAGAAGGGATCCCCAAATTCAAGTTCTGATTATTAGTATTATAATTTTAAAGAAGCTTTAACCTAGACAGAATTTAGAAGTTTATTGTAACTATGTTCTGTAGCAGCAGCTGGTATCAGATTTAAGATATTATAAGAACATAGCACCGCTTTTCTTTTTAGATAGAATACATGCATTTTTCCCAGTAATTTCTAACTTTTAGTAAATACAACTTGAAATATTTAATACAAGCATGACATCTAAAGTGTATGCTGACCAGTGCATACTAATGTTTTCCTGGGACCTCACAAAGCAGTGATGAATATTGTCAGAATTCATCCCATTTAGACCAATATCAATTCCATAGCAACTCCTGTTTTGTTATATTATCTGCTAGCAAACATAAAACTAGTATTTGTTAATGGTATATTTTCAGTGGCATAATTACCACATATCACTTTGATGTCGCATTAGAATTTCTGAAGTGAATGGAAGTAGCCCAAGGTAGACAGTGTTGAGGAAGTCTGACCACATAAAATATATGGTCTGAAATAATTAAACTCAGCTAGACCCCAATCCAGTGATGTAAGTGAAGAAAAACCTTGTTGCTCTTCCTTCATAACATATCTGTACTTAGAGGGATGCTTAGGACTTTTGCGGGACAAATAATCCAGCTAGGTGAGAAACAGATGTTACGTTTCAGACAAAAAAAATGTATTTTTTTCTATAATTAAATGAAAAGAAAATATATTGTTAAATATTTTCTCTTAAAATGACTGAAATATTTTGCTTCAGACTTATTTTTATAATAATATAATATGACACGAAATAAAGGTAATGAAATGAAAATAACTTTAAAATGGCAAATTTCACTTTCAGAGTAATATATTTCAAAGTCTGGTTTAATTTCTTTTTTTAATGCAGAATGCCATGAAGAAAAATATTTCCATGAAACACAATTTTTTTATGAATTTGTAAATAGGAGTTACAGAATTTGTTTTTCATAGTTTTAAATTTTCATTAAAATCTTGAAAAGTCATTTTTCATGCATTATTTCAAGAAGGTTTTTTCTGAATATATGTCGTGGGAAAGAGTAATTTTGACCAGCAGTATTTGAAATTTAGGACCTTCTGACTCTCACTCAGCACAGCAAAAATACTTTCTAGTAACAATAAACTGTGATTTTGTATGTGTGACTCACCTTCAAAGAGGAAATTTTCTCAATGGGTTTTAGAACTATTTTCTGAACAGCAGATGTGTGGGCTTGGCTACAATTTTTAACATTTCTAGAGAGATATTACACTGTCTTTTTCTAAATAGGAGGTTAAATTTATTGGCAGACACTGAATGTAGTTCAGTACGCCCTTCTGCTTTAGAGGGAAGATGTTACTGGTCATTGAGTAGGTGACGTTTATTCTGTGCAAGACAACAGCTCCTGGCTCTGTTGACTTCAAAATTCAATGAGAAGCAGGAGATGGGATCTGCTGCTTTTCTTGGGAAGCCATGGCTTCCTGCTTGCGTTCAAGAGAATATCTATCTGTGGGAGGTTTTTGGATCTGGTTGTGTATATAGCAACTCCGCTACAATTTGTTGGCACCTTGATTTGCAAAGGCAGAATCTGAGATTTTCCACGTTAGGTACTAGAACTCTATTCCCAGGTTTTTGACCAGCAATGGTATAAAGTCTCTCAGATTTATAAAATGGGCAGTTGAATCTTACCTGGCTCCTGATGTAGGAGTGTTGCATTATTTACAATAACAAAACTGCAAATCGCAGTGAACTGTGATCAGTCAGCAGAAACACAAACTGACAACTGGGAGTGACCTTCTGGCTTCCCTTCCAATAACTTTGCTGCTGAGCCAAATGTTATTCCCCAAATCTGTAGGTCAGTCCTCTTCTGTGTTGTAGACTGGGTGTAGAAATAGGGCATATTCAGTGAAATTGGTATTTAGGGTACAATTAACAGAGAGCAGAAGGCTGGGAATTTAAGCAATAGGCCTCTAAAAACCCAATGGACACATATTTTTGTGATTCAAGAAGTGAATAAGTTTCAGTGCAGTAAAAGACACTTCTCTGGCAACTGTCTGTTTCAAGCCCAGCCACTCTAGGTTAAAGATGTTAAATCTATAAAAGAAACAGAGATTAAAAAAAAAAAAGTCACCAAACTAATTTAGAGGAATGGTTGTAAAGTTTTCACTGAGTCTTTCTATGAAAATTCAGCTCATGTGGAATAAGCATAGTGAGAAATAATCAGAACAATTAAATTCAACAGTGTCAAAAAAGCAATAGTGTGTTATGGAGTTTTACTGACTTCATTGCTAACTCTGCTTATATGTACATAGCAGCTTGGATCTTGTAAGTAAAGATAAATAGGTCTTACACATATACAGAAACTTTAATATAAATTTTTCTTTCCCTTCATGTCCCAATTTCTTTATAATATCTTTTTTTTTAAATTGTAACAGTCTTAAGTTTCTCTTTAGTACTTTATTTTCTGAAGTAGCCTTTAATCTTTCTTTCTACAAAAAGGTTTACTGCAAGCATTATTTTCTAAATTACAGCTTTATAGAAAAAAAACAGCAAGAGAGAAGACTTAAATTTCATAAACCTCTTCATAAAAAAAGGTGTCTGCCATTATTAATGCTTATTAAATACCCTGGCTCCAAACTCTACCTGTGATAAGTTGATGTCTTAAACTAAGTCACTTCTTACTGTCCTGTGTGTTTTATTTGTGAGATAATTGTTTTGTGTTGTTTGACTATTAAAATGTAATGTTATCTTGTTGTCACTATTTACATTTTTCCAGCTGAATGATGGATCAAAATGTTAGATTTCAGAGACTGTTTGGAAAATGTCAGTCCACCAACTCCATATCGAGATAAAAAATTCTGTTCATTCCCAGTGTTCCCCTTCAGATAAAATTCCCCTTACTTTAAAGGAATGTTTGCCAGAATAATGAACAATATTGCAAGCAAAGCTGGTTGCCTGACATTCCTTTTAAAAACACAGCTTTTGTTTTCTTTTAATTTTGACACAGCTTCTTTGCTCTGAAGTTTCCCACACCTTGTGCCTGACTTTTGCCTGATTTCTTTTTATTTAAACTAGGTTTGCCAGCTTTTTTTGTCACTGTTAAAAATTACCAATATTCTTCTTTTCAGAGGTTTTAGCAGCTTTGTGCTTTGGAAAACAGCTGGACTGCAAATTCAGCTTGAATTAGCTAATTTGGACAAGTTATCATAAAAAGCAACATGTTTTAAATCCTGAACAAATTGCATTCTGCATATGCTGAATATATTCTTATTTAGGTTGACAACACCTCTTTTGATGAAATAATATTCTGCCTCCTCACAGCTTGGAGTGCTGAGCCCATTGTGCATAAAATATTCACAAAGAATGACCCTGTAATTTTGCTGTGGGGTAAAGTGCTCTTGGAAACCAGAACTAATTTCAGGAAATCTGCTCACTTGTTCTGTCGGTGCTAAGGTTTTACCCTACTAAACTATGAGAGGGGAGAAGACTGAGAAGAGGAAGATGGCACACCTAGGGAGAGAAGAAAAATCTAGCTGGAGCTGGAAAGGAGATAGTCCAGAGAAATAAGAGGCAACACTGAGGGAAGAATGATACTGAGAATGAAAAAATGCTGGACACAGGACTGGGGTAATGTGAAAAGAGTAGGCAGACTGGAATTAGAAACAGAAAGGGAAATCGAATGCAAGACACTTACTAGAGAATACTGAGATGTCATGGCTGGGGGGAAGAGAAAATGACCGCTTAGTTAAAGTGAATGACATGAGAAGGTATGAAGTATTAGGTGGTGGTAGTAAGTCTGGAAAAAAATTGAATGCCGGTAAATATAATTAGAAAGAAAATCTGAATAGTGGAAGAAACAGCATATCTGAAAGGAACAAAGGGCCAAGGTAGAGAAGATGTAAGTACAGGCAAAATGAGTTTAGTAATAACAAATCCAAAAAGTAAAGTATAAGGAAGTAGAAAAGAGGAAGCTACTACTGTGTAGCTTCCTTGAAATCTTGGAAAGCATCCTTGTTCTTATCATATACCTGGAAGTCACACAAGAGAGCGTGTAGTTCATAAAGCTGATCCACCTATAAAATTTCAAGTGTCACCATCAGTTTATCTATTAGCCCAAGAGACCACAGTCTGTGCTGTGAACTTAAACATTTCTGCTAGCGGACAGAAAGTTTTTAGAGAAAGTATGGATAAAGGATGCTAAAGTGAGATCTAGTTATGATACTACCTAGTCTTGGGGTTGTTAGCCTGAAACGGCACAGAAAAGAAATGGTGTGTGGGCATGTCTGCATGCAGCAACCATAGATAGTTCATAATAAATTACAAAGCTTTTTGTGTATTACTGATTATGGAATGATTTTGCCAAACTGTGTTATCATGGATGTTTGTTTTCATCCTGCATTCCCTATTGCTTATGCAGCCTAAGGTGTATATTGCTTTTCCAAGACAAGGTTCAAATTCTTTTTTCTTTTCTAAAAGTTCAGGCCTACAAAATATGTAAGCAAGCTCCTACATTGAAAGAACAATCTGTATGTCTCGTATATGCCCTATATATAAATTACTCAGTAAGGGAGCAATTTAAATGCAAAATTTTCGTGATTCAGATAGTTACATGTTCATCGAAAATGTGAAAAACGATTTGGCACAGAGCTTTTTGTGAATATTATCACAACAATGATGCCAAGGGAACCTAATCTAAGCCTAGAAAATATCTAATAGGTCACAATAAATGTTTGTGGGAGAGAAATGTTTGCTGTGAACACATTGACAGATTTTTATTCTTTTATAGAACAGAAGAAAAACACAATTCTGATTGTAGGGCCCCTGAGAATATCTATTTTTGTTCACTGAGAAAAATCAATAACTTTTTTTGGAAGGATTAGACATAGAAAATCATGATTTTTTGTACAACAGGGTTGTTATACCATGAAAACATGCCAAAACGTCTTGGGGAGAGAGACAGATTCTATTAAGAAAAACATTAATTTCTGTTTATCATTGGCATAACTTCCATAGCAAAAGATGCAAAATTGTCAAATTATTTTATTTTCCTCACAAATTTGCTGGAAGTTGGGTTACACCCAAGTAACCCAGTAATCTCCCACCTGTAGAGCATTAATATAGTGTATAGAACAGCAGATTTATGACTTGTTCCAAAGACAAGCATGAAACTATATCTTTTCCTTTTACTGAGAGGGCCTCTGCATGAGATGAACTAATACATTATTGTAGCCTAACATACTTGTTAGCTATTTTCCTTTCCTGAATTAAAAAATTGAATTATATACACTCAGTCTAGTTACTGAACCTGTAAAGTTTATTAAAGTTTATCGACCATGTGTATACACTTCAGGATTTAGGTTCAATTGCTTCTTTCAAGCTGGAACATTGAATTAAGATGCAGTGCCTTGCTGTGGCTCTCATGGACTCCAACTGAGCTACAGGTAGCAAAAGTCTCCTTCAATTAGACATAATCATCACTCACAGTCAATAATTGTGCTAAAGGCTGCTTTCAAATCTGTGAGGGATTCGCATTTAATGTACTGATTCAGCTTGTCTGAGCCAAATTCACTGTGTACTGAAACCAAAGCAATTTAGTTCTTGCCTACGGCCCTTTTGGCAGTTCATCTAGTACTGAGCACTGTAAGGACTGTGAGATACAATTTAATCTGAGACATCTGTGCACAGACAGGACCTTTTCCGTAACAGTGAAAGACTAAGTAATGGCTAAGCTGTAGTTTTATGTGAAGAACCAAGTCTTATCTCTCCTCTGAAAAATAAAGCATTTAAGATATAGTAGGAAGCCAAACCGAAAAAGAAAAAAAAAAGAAAAAAAAAGAAGAAAAAGGAATAAAAAAATCCTTGGATTTATGAAATTCACACTGAGGCTACTAACAGCTTTCCTTGCTTCTAACCGCATAAAGCACTTGAGCCGTGATCCTTGGATTAACCATTTAAAGATATTATACTTATCATGAGCTGCAGCTGACTGGAAAGATCTTTATTAAATACGAAAAAGAGAAGGCTCAGTGCTTGTGATTTTTGTACAAATATCAAAAATTCCTTTGTATGCATTTTTTTCTGGCTCATGATGTTATTGAGGAAAGTGCTGTAATATTTATCTGCTATATCATCCTGACTCCAAAAAGGCTTGCTGTTTCCTGGAAAGGCTTAAAAGTCCTGTAGTTACCACATACAATATTGCATAGGAAGTTTTAATGGTAGTGAACCAACAGCTGATAGTGTCTGCCAAGTTTTACTGACTTAAACCAGGTTTTCACGATGAGTTTGCACTCAACACTTCTGAGATCGCCCCATGCCATTTTTCTGAAATAATGGAAAAGCTTGTTAAATGAAAGAGCCATTCTTGGATATTTCTTCAAAACACTTTTGTTTATATGCAAGAAACTCAAAGAACTAGCTGGAAAGGTGAAGGCATCTATGTAATCCACTAATCATGGACATATTGCCTTTTGTCAAAGGCTCTGATTGTACGAAGCAGGAATCAACACAACAGCCTTTCTTGGCCCATACTTGTTTGGCAAAAATATGGCTAAAAAGGTAAAGCCCTATCACAGAAATTTGTGAAAGCATCAAGTGTAAAAACTTGGCTGTGGAATTTAATTAAGGTGAAGTACATTATTAGCATAAACTTTTGTATTGAGGCTCTAAATTATAAGTTTGAAGGGCCAATTGAAGCCTCCACCGGTGCTAACAGAGCAGCAATGAAACTTATCTGCAATTTCTTTAAGTCAGGCCATATATATAACCTTCAAAACTGTGACAAAATTCTTTGATATTTGGATTTTTGGTCAAGATATTATGCCTTGAATGGGATGTGAGGTAATTAGAATTTCCTTTGTTGATTTCCTGTAACAACCAGAGCAGCCCATCGGCTTGTTTGCATTATTTTGAGATGTCTAATGAGTTATGGGTCATGCACTGCGGGGACTGCAGTTCCTGGGCACCTAACTTACGTTTCTGAACAGATTTAACAGCAAGGATAGGATCCTGTGGNCCTGTAACAACCAGAGCAGCCCATCGGCTTGTTTGCATTATTTTGAGATGTCTAATGAGTTATGGGTCATGCACTGCGGGGACTGCAGTTCCTGGGCACCTAACTTACGTTTCTGAACAGATTTAACAGCAAGGATAGGATCCTGTGGCATCTGGGATTGCATCTGCGTGCCTGCCAACATGAACAATCAAATTCACGAGAATGTTCGTAGTAGATGATTAACATATACAAATGACAGCAGCGGTCATAGAATCATAGAATCATAGAATCATAGAAT
>VZSC01002016.1:0-18643 GCA_013398225.1 Steatornis caripensis
TCCCCTTCCTTCCCCTTCCTTCCCCTTCCTTCCCCGATTCTGATTGTTTCTGGCTTTAAGCAGATGAGAGTCCCTAAAGACTACGTCAGTGCTTTTAATCTTTCAAAGCAGGAGTGAAAGTGCAATTACTGCACGTGAATATCAGAACCACTTCAGTTCAAGCAGTGTTTTTAATGCTCCAGGTTCTCTATCGTTTTTAGAAATGAAGATCTAATCCGTAGCAGTGGGTGGTCTGTATTCTGACTGTCGATGCTTGTGCTTTCTTATGGCCATCCCTTTGAATACTTGCATCATCTTTCATATTTTGATATGAGAGATCAAGGTTCAGTGTGTGAGGGCTCCTTTCTGGTGGTGCTCGTCTCTTGGCCTGCTTAGAGGCACTGCTGTTTTTATCTCAGGCTGGGCAAGTGGTGGTTGCTCTGAGTAGCCAGGGGAAGCTGTGAAGAGCTTGGGTAGCAGTCAGTTACGCGGTGATAGTCACGTTCTGCCGCTTATGTTGTGCTGGTGAATCGTGGAGGGTTTTGGATGATGTGGCAGGGAAATTTTCACAAGCACAGGCCTTTATATCCAGGGAACCTGTTTCCTAGTGAGGCTTCTTGAAGCAGCAGTGCAGAATTTTTCAGGCTGGGATCCCGAGTATCCAGCGTAGCTGACCAGCAGGTCCCATACTGTTGGAGGAAGGAAGGGAAGCAAGCTGCACCTCGCATCGCTGGGATCTAGCAGCAGGAGCAAAGCAAGAGTCAGGGTGCTCCGGGACCATGGGCAGGGCTGCTGGCTTCACCCCCGTACCTACCTCTGTAATGCTCTTCAGAGCAGGAATCCTGCCTTCCCCTCTGTCTGGAAATGACTAATGGTCAGCACTGCAGGTGATGATAGCAGAAATCTGGAGAGCTTTTTTTTAAAGAGAAGCGTTGTTAGATTTGTACGTAATGGAAGACAGAAGAGCTAGAAAGACCTTGTGTCGCACGTGTCTCTCCGCAAGACAGCCTCGGACTGCCTTCCATCTAGAGAGAGTTATAATTGATAGTCTTTTATGTAAGAATAATTAATTAAGAGGACATTGAATGGTACCGTCCCAGTGGCAGCCTTGTATCCCTCTTAGGTTCGCATTCCCTCCCCACAGCACATAGCCCATGAAGCCTGCTCTGCCGCCCTGTGTTCCTCATGGGCTTCTAGCTGGCTGACCTACCTGCCTCACCTCTGATGGTTTAACACACACACACACAAAGAGAAAATAGTGATCTGTTATTGTTATATCAATGTTTGCTGATATGAACTGTGATTTGACATTGCAAACTTCCTTACGGAAAATGGCTTCCTGAAGCTCACGGTGAGGTTTGAGGCTATGGGAGCTTGTATGCTTGGGGTGGCTGTGGTGCCTTACGGGAGCCGAAATCTTCATACTGGTGTACGCAACTCCTGAAATTCTCCAACACAGGCCTGCTGTTTCCATTAAAGGATTTTATGGGGCTCCCTACACATCATATCTTGCACAGCTTACCATAATAGCTCTTAAACATGGCTTTGAATACAATGCCAGGGCCCCCCAGTAGCAGCTTTATGGGCTACTGGTGAGCTGGGAAGCCCCAGTTGGCTATCCCTGTGCTAGCGGAGACCCCGTGCTGGCTTTTCCAGCTAAAATGCTGAAGCATCTGTTTTGTCTAGTTTAATTAAACATGGCTTCCAGGCTGAATAAAGCAGAGAGCATTGCAAAGTGAGGGGTGCTTCCTCCTTTTCAGAGGAAAAAATGATTATAATGGAATGCCGACGCCTAATTCCCCTCTGTGCTGCACCATCAGTGCCTGTGTGAAGGTTTTTCACGTAGACCCTAAAAATGAAAATAAAAGCTTTGTCATCAACGTAGCTTCAATTTCTTTCAGGATCTCAGGCATAAAATTATTTTTTCTTCCTGTTTGCGGAGCTTAGTAAAAGCCACAAATCCAAATATTTTGTGGGGAAATCTGGCACTCGTTGCCTATACGTTGATTTATATACAAGCGCTCCTGGATGGGAATCCTGAACTCATCAATGCTCCTGGATCATTAGATGTGAAATAATGCGCTCAGACCATTTTTGAGAGCCAGGTAGACACTGCAGCCTGTAGCAGGCGACAGCGGCTGGGGGGCAGGGTGTTGGCAGGCAGCAGCAGGCAGCAGCCTTACCTCCACCTTGCCTGCCCGCAGGCGCTGCCTGCCCACAGGGCAAGCTGTGTCCTGGCGCCCACAGTACGCTATTGAAGTGCCAAGTGACCTCTGGCAGCCTTAGGATGAATCTAGCTCTCTTTAGGGCATGTGAACGGGGAAGAGTGTCCTCCTCAAACATAAAAAGGTTTCTTGTAAGCAGCAGTGTTGTGTTAAGAGGTGCGTATGGATGGATAACGCAGCCTGACCTGGTTTTTTGCTGCCTGTGTAGTTACTTCACTGTGCACGGGGGAAGCAAATGTGTAAAACTCGAGTGTCTTATTGCATACTAATTTTAAAAGTGGTGAAAGGACGTACGAGTAAGTGATGAATCAGGCATTTAAAGCACAGCAGAGCTTGTTTTTTTAGCAGTGACAGGGACTGAATTAATATATAATTTTGTTCTGCAGGCTAAATTTAAAAATATGAGGGGAATAAAGCTAAATGGTATATAAATACACCGCATTTATTTCCCTCAGTGAACGCAAAATTAAAGTTCAGCTGCTTAGTAAACACCATTTGAAGATTGGAGCACTGAAGAAACAAGCACTAGATAAGCTTTTAATATAATGACACCATAGTCTGGCTTTTTTAAAAGGAACAAAAACACCCTAAAGATCATGTGCAGGTAAGAAACATATGAGAAAAAAACTTTCTAAAGCAGAAGTTTGGTGCTCTGTTTAACTTAGATGTGAAGATGAAAAGCCTCAGCGAAACAGGAGAGGTTGAGTACAAGCAACTCCAGATCTAACCAGGCTACTTCACCAGAGAAAATTTGAGAAATGGCAGTACAGTTTTGAAAGGACACTGCCAAGGTAAATTCTTTTCAGTGTAATTAGTAAAGAAGGAAGAAAGTGTTCAGTTGTTTCATGCTCCCGATCTGCCAGTGTTGCATTTCTACTTTGTAAGAATTTTCTACTTCACTTCACTGCAGTTGATGTTTGGAGGGAGGAAAGTAAAGAAAATAAAAGACAGCGTTGAATGGAGAAGGAGTGAACTTAAGGATAGGGCTGGAATGCATGTGCATCCTTTCAACGTGTGGGAAAAGCCAGGCGTGACTCAGCGGTTTGATTTAGACCCAATGCTGTGTTTTGAATAGCTTGCCTGTAGCACACCAGTTGATAATGGTCTCTGCTTTTCGTTAGTGCTTGTCCTCTAGATCGGAATAGCGTGTCATAGTGCGCTTCCAGATGTGATTTCCCAGGGTGATTCAGAGGCTCAAAACACTTCAGTGAGTCGCAAAGCAGGGTGTCAGGAGCCACATTTTTCAAGATCGTTATGTTCAGGCAAGAGCCCGGACAGGAGGGCGCAAAAGGCTGCTCCGCGGTTTGATTGCAAAACTGTTGGCTCCACGTTCTAGCAAAGTCTGTCTATGACTATGGCTGGAGCCTGACATCTTATAGCTCTGTCATGTCTACACATTTTCCAACGTCTTTTTTTACACAAAGACTGCAGGGAACGTCAGCCAACATGTGTCTTGTGTTATTTTTGCATTACTATTGTTAGGATTTTGTATGTTGACTAATCTGTTGTTGCTGTGGTTTATCACTGAAGCCAAATACGGCCTTATTTTGACAGGGAAGTGTATGTCCTGTGACACGATTGCTTTGTGATATATTGTACTGCCTTGTTAGTTTGATATTTTCCATTAATGTGAAAGGGAAGAGGAGGGCAGAAGAATAAGAGACATTCACCTGGCCATGGATTTTCCCTCTCCTTTGAAGGCTCTCATGTCCTCTACCAGTTAGTCACCTTCCAGGTGCTGCATGATGTGCTTTCCCACTCAGTTTAGCTGGCAGTTCAGACACAGTTTATTCTCGCTGAGAAATCACTGTAGGCAAAGCAACTCCACCAGTCTTCCCAGGCTGCCCTATGGGTCACTTGACTGCCAGGTTTGGGAATTAGGAGCGTGTCTTGGGTTTAACCAGAATATAAAGATCCAGGCATTTTCAAGTAAGTGTGATCCTGCTTATTTTCAAGTTACCAGGTTTATTTGAAACAGTTTATATAGATTACTTCAGGTGGTTTTGGGGTTTTTGCGATGATTTTTGATGCGAAAGAACTCAAATTTTATGTTCACTGCCAGGTTTGCTGAGGTTTCATGATGCAGGTAATGTATGGACTTTACTGGAGATAGAGATTTATGGAAGCAAAAATTTTTGCAGTTAGATACTTTATTTCTGTTTAACTGTTAGCAAAAAAAAAAAATCACAAGTTATTTGAACAGTTGGTAAAAGTTTTATGATGATATGACGGAATTATGATTTTCCAGTCATTAGTTTCACTGTGTTTTATTTGCTTGGCTGTTCATTTATTGATCTGATTTTTTTCAGTAAGAGCAGCAACTGGTTATAGACATTCATTTCCAATAAAGATCTTGTGTTACTCAGTTAAAAATTAAACCTTACCCCCCCCCCCTTCTAAAAATTCCTATCTGAATAGAAAGTTTGGACAGCTGAAAAAAATGACAGCAATATGTGTATATGTATAGGGTGCTTTTCCAGGAAGGCAGAGGAGGTGTTGATTTGATAGGGGCCCTACTATCTTGAGAGGAATCCTAAAACAGTTGTGTGTTTAGACACTCTTGACTTTCTTTGAAATGAATCCTTTTCTCATAATTTAAAAGAAAACTGTGTGTAATAAAGGCTCTTAGCCAGCATGGTTACTGTCCTGCGTTGGTCTTTATAGGGCAGAGAGCAAACACTTTACTTAGGGGACAGGTTGCAAACCTATCACTTCTATGTCAGAGCAGCATCTCATGATGTCCTCAATACGTGACCGAGACTGCTCATGTCGTAGCGTCAAACCAAGAGCGCGTGTCCTTGCCACCCAGGGTGTGAGGTTTAGCTGGTATTTGGAGTTGTGTTTCAGTGGACAGGTGGAAGTAATGATGACAATAAGAATGTCTTTGATGCCATATTTAGCAAGTGCTGTTTTCCTGAAGTGGGAAGATCAAACAACAGGAAGCAGTTTTCTCACTTGTAATATGAAGCTTGGCTTTGCAGCCAGCACCCTCTCTGAAAATCTGCCTCTCATTTGCAAGGAGGAATAAACTGTTGATTTCCCTGCTGCCCATGGCTTCCCTGTTTGGTTTGCTCCTCCATACAAATTTACCGTAGGAAATACAGCTGGAACCAAGTTAGCTCTTCATCCCTTTAGGCATATCTGTACTATCACAGTTGGAAAAGCCCGAAAGCCTCCTGCACCTCCTAGAAGCTTATGCCTTGACTGTGCTCAGGGCAAGCAAAGTAAATCCCCGAGTTAGGGAAACCTGGCCACTGACTGGAGGCTATTCCATTTTTGTCCCCATGAGTGGTGTTCTCCAAAACCATGATAGTTCCCATTATGAACGTAAACCAGATCACACTGGGTGGCCTAGAATTGTAGCATTTTGTTCAGCACATCTGTCAGAGACAGCAGAAACGTAACTTACTCTTCACGCTGGTCTTTGAGTGGTGGCTTCCATTGTCTCAGCTGACATTTAACAAAGACTATTCTACTCATCCTCCATTTAGTTAGGTGTCTAGTAAACACACCAGCTTTGGAATGGGTAGTGTTTGCACATAGCCAGACCTCCTCTAAGATGTTTAGAAGATAAGCACTGAAAAGTAAGGACATTCTACTGGTCCAATTGGGTGACTGTTGTCTACTTAAGAACTGCTTGCCTGCGGGAGTAAAATATAATAAATCTATCCTGTAGACCTAAGTCTCTCAGTTATGTGTGCTTTAAAAGAGGGACGCGCACAGGAGGTATGTTTTGCTTGTGCTGATTTGTCATCTGTTGTCTTCTGGCACATACTCTCCATACTGTAAAACTAAACCATAAGTGAGTTATGAAAAGAAGCGAGAGAGAACGTTCTATAAACTGAATGGAAAATTTTGCTTCCACATGTAATATTTTATTTCTTTGGTGTTTCTTTTGACTAAGAAAACAATGGTGGAGAACATAGGCAATGTACCCAAGTTGTGTACGTGTGGATGAGCTAACATTTGCAGTCACTTGGAGCTGTGGACATGCGCAGGTGTGTGCTGTTCAAGCTTGAGGCTAGCAGTGCTGTCTTTTTCCATGCTTTTTGTATTAAAACTGTATTTGGCGTATCATATTTTGGTCGAGGTGCCAGTTTGGAGATCAGTAATGCAGCATGCAGGTATTCAGAACAACAAGGGTCAGGTTTTGCACTTTCAGATTTTTCTGACGGTGAAAGGCATCTGCCAGATAGTTTGAAACCTTCAGGGATACCCCGCCATTATTTTTCAGCCACAAACATCTTGCTAAAATGTATTCAAAGTCAGCACTGCGTGTTGAGTCCCTGGTGTTATTGTTCTTCCCGTTAGGACTTGCTTGATTTGAATAAACAGAGCACGGCTACCTCCCAGTGACGCCCAGTATACCAGTGACTTGTGGTTATAAGCATAAGGGAATAATGCAGTGGCTACCAGCAAATGGTGACTTGGCATGTTACACCGCTGTGCTTTTTCTAGTGGCTGGATTTTGAAATCTTTGTCATCTAGGAGGGTGTACGCAGGCATCTCACAAATGGTGAAATGTATAAACCCACCAAAGTAATTATTAGGCAGTGCATATTTATATGACTACTATAATGCTTGTAATTATGTTACTTTTAGTATTAGGTACACATATTTGTAATATTTGAATAACGGAAAATATATTCCCTGTATTTTAATAGCTTATCAGCTATTAAAAAATCTCTAGTATTATATACTAGAGATATATTTGGCCTATTTTTCATAGACATGTGTAAACATACTGCATGAGTGTTCCTCTGTTTCATAAAGGAAAGAGCAAGTATACAGGAATTCCTCTTTCATTTGTGTAGATAAGTTTCACATCAGTGGGTGGAAGGGAAAAGACTAAAAATATTTTTATGCCTGTGAGTTAAGATTTCAGTTAGCACAAGCACTATTGTGTCTGATCTCTTAATTTATGTGTGTGGCGAACTCAAAGGTGAGATGACCCAGATCTGATTGCAATCTTGTGTCAGTGTAAAGCAGATGGACAGCGGCAGCTCCTCGTGCAGCCACGATGCTCTTGTTGGTGCAAGTCAGCCCAAGATCAGGATCTGAAAAATTTACATGCTTTAGATAAGAAGGTGAAACTTTGTATTTCGTCTTGCTGGTTTTGAAGAAACTGTAAAGGAAACTGCGTCTTAGCTGGGTTTCTACTTGTCAATTTTCTACTGTCTCCTTTTCTTGTGCCGTGAAGTACAAGGGAAAACTAAGTTAAGACATTAGTGTAAAATAAAAGGCGATCTGGTACTTCGGAGAAGGAACCTACTCTGAACAGTCCGTCTACTACTAGTGGGGCATACAACTGGGTCTCTGCAATAAATGTTCCACAGGGTGCCTTGAGTCTGCTCTGAGAAGGCAAAAAAGGATTTCTGAACTAAGCATGGTCATCATCACTGGAGACAGCATTTGTGCTTATGGAGAGTTCTCCTCTGTGTTCAGGATAGACAATAAGTATACTAATGTGATGACTTTTTGCCCCTTTTGACTTTTTCAGGGCACTGGTTTATTGTAACGGAGCACTCACGTGGACTTGTGCTATGTATGCGTTTTTTGGATGTTACTGGGTAAAAATAGCTGCAAGTTGCCATGAACTGGCTTCTGGGGTATAAATGTGAATTTCACATTTTTTTTTTATTTAAGGTTGAATTAAAGCAAAACCCAGGGAAAGATGTCCAAGGCCTTTGTTTAAACAAAAACAAAACCAAAAAACACCACAAAAAAAAAAAAACACAAGAAAAAGTGTCTTGTGAATGTTAGGCTTGTGAAAATCTGAATGTAGGAAATAACACCCTAAAAGAAACAAGGGCCTTAGCCTTTGCCTAGATGCGATGAGTGTCCTCAACCTAAGGTCCAGGAGTACTAGATTTTCCTTTCCAAACAGGAAGTGCCATCTGAGTGTGGTTGGGGAATCAGAAAATCAGTTAGCCAAAATAAATAATAAAATGTTGCTCAAAGGCATAAGGCAAGGTTGCCATCCAACAGGACTTTAAAATTATGCAAGCTTGAAAAGGAAGATAAGATAATACAAAAGTACTGCAGCTGATTTTAGAATTGAGTTAGGCAGCGAATTACACTTATTCTTCTATGGTTTCAAGCAAATAACTGAAACTCTAGGCTTCCATTTCCTATGCATGAATACAATGAGATAGTGTTTCTTTCTTTCATTAGAGAAGTGAACATTGTTCTCAAAAATTTCTTCTCTTTGATTTATTTGTATTGTGCATGGGTTTTTTGAGCAGTGGGTGGGGAGTAAAGCTATGTTGTCTTATAAGCATCTTTGTGGAAATGTTTGAATGGCACTGTGAAAACAAAGATCTNTGAAACTCTAGGCTTCCATTTCCTATGCATGAATACAATGAGATAGTGTTTCTTTCTTTCATTAGAGAAGTGAACATTGTTCTCAAAAATTTCTTCTCTTTGATTTATTTGTATTGTGCATGGGTTTTTTGAGCAGTGGGTGGGGAGTAAAGCTATGTTGTCTTATAAGCATCTTTGCGGAAATGTTTGAATGGTACTGTGAAAACAAAGATCTTCTCTTGAGTCCCAAATTGAAATTCTTGCATTGCATATTTGAGCATTTTTAATGTTGTTTAATGAAAAGTTATCANTGTTGTCTTATAAGCATCTTTGTGGAAATGTTTGAATGGCACTGTGAAAACAAAGATCTTCTTGAGTCCCAAATTGAAATTCTTGCATTGCATATTTGAGCATTTATAATGTTGTTTAATGAAAAGTTATCAGGGAATATTTTAGTTATTTTCTAGAGAATACTGAAGAAACAATTTTTTTTCCTCAGATAGGATACTTCTACATGTAGATGTGGCACTCCATTACTGTGGATCTTATTAGTGTCATCTTACATGATTTTTTCAAATTTCCATATAAACGATGTGTTTTTATTGCAAATGGTTGGGTTTTGGTTTTGTATTGACTAACTATATAAAATCTTCCGAATGCGTAAATATATATTTTTAAAATATTGTTGAATAAACTGTTTTGTAGTCTCCCTGTCTTCCTCCTACATACATAATCCAATTTTACCAGAGGTAAGAAGAAGTTATGCTAGAGGAATTTGAATTTCTTCAGACCACCTTCCATTTCTAGTTTCGTGTTTGATTTTGGTTGTATTGAATTCAGAGCAGAAATTAACTCAGTGAAGGAATGTAGTGCAAGAGCCTGGATCTGGATGATTGGCTTTCCTCCCAGTTTTCCCACACCATCCTAGACCTCTGAGATAGAGATCCCCCTCTCGGAAAACAAGACTTGGACAAAGTGCAAATTCTTCATTTCCTGAAATCTCATTGTTTAGGCCAACAAACATGCAGGTCAACCTGCAGGTTGCAGAACCGAAACTGAACACCAGCTTAGTTTCGCTGGATCAATGAAGCGTAATTTGAAGCCTGTGGTTGCCTATCCAGCTTGGGGAACTGGCACTGAGAACAAAGGCTCAACACTGGTTCCTTGAGATATTTGAGCAGCAAAATACTGTTATCGCTGTTCTCTTCTGCTGACATTCGTCTCTGGGCTACGCTGCTTAGGTAGGCCAGGCATTAATTTGTCGTGATGGTTATGCCAGCAAATTCTAGAACAGAGGCAACTTGTGCTGTCCTTATGTAGGTGATTTGAAGAAAAAAATGAAACAAACAAACTGAAAGGAAAAAAAAAAAGATTTGAGGTCTGCAGGTGTTTACATAGACTGTCTCTTACAACAAAGCTTCTTGGTCTGACCGTAAGTAAGTCTCTCTAAAATCAAGTCAGCAGTCAGCAAAGAGTCCTCAGTGAACAATAAATGAAGAACTTTACACGTGTCTGGTACCAGATGCAGACTGAAGAGCAGTAGATGTAACTGGCTGTGATACCAAGTGGTGTTTTCAGGAAGACATATGAAAGATTGAACACATAGCTTCTGCCCTCAGTGGGAGACAGTGCATACAAATGGGGCTGTCTTGACTTGGATGTCTTTGCAGTGTGACTGCTGCGTTTTGGATGGCGAGCCTTTTTGGTCAGTAGAAACTCATGCTCATAGTGTTTTGCCTAGCTGCATTTCAGGNGGTGTTTTCAGCAAGACATATGAAAGATTGAACACATAGCTTCTGCCCTCAGTGGGAGACAGTGCATACAAATGGGGCTGTCTTGACTTGGATGTCTTTGCAGTGTGACTGCTGCGTTTTGGATGGCGAGCCTTTTTGGTCAGTAGAAACTCATGCTCATAGTGTTTTGCCTAGCTGCATTTCAGGAGGTTTTGCTGAGCGTTCGCTAGGATGTAATTAGATCTATATTTTAAACAAGTATGGGGGTTTTTGTTTGTTTTTAATGAAAAACTCCTTAGAAGTTGGTGGGAGTTGAGTTCATCTGGGCCAAATCATGCACCTCTCCCTGAAGTGCCTAATTCAATTGATTGGGTTGTTTAGTAACGACAAATACAGTGTCAGCAGGACCTGAATTATTTAATTTATCTAACCACAATATGAGCATTATGAGTAGTCCGTAGGGGTAGATCAAAACTCTTACGTCTCCATGTCTGAGCAGAAACCCTGGAAACGGAAAAAGGTACCTCTTACTAGTGTGTGTATACGTGATACTGTACAATTCCTCCCAAAGAATTACTGCTTGACGTATGACTCCATAAAAGATGTGCCACACCATGGTAATAGCTAAAATTTTATCTGTCAGTTCGCTCAAGTGTGATTGAACTATAATGCTCATGTTAAACGCACAATATCAAATGTAACTGATGTATCTTTCTGCTCTGTTGCAGATTACACCATTTTACTTAAACTGCGAGACAAGAATATTTCTTGAAAATTAAGAGGTTTTCAGGTAAGGACTGAGTTAAGTAATTTTCATTCTATAAAGGCCATTGTTATTAATGAGGACCAGCAGGAAGTAAACACAGAGGACAGTTACTGTTTGTGAACTACACTTTGAAAAGCTGGAGAAAAATCACTTGAGATGTCCATGGTGATACAGGCTGTAGTAAGCAGGCTACTTGAAAAAGACACAGGTATGGACTTTTGTATGACCTTACTATTTTGAATGCTTGGTACCTGGGAAGTCTTTCAAGAAGCAATTGGTAAAGAATTGACTTCTGACGGAAAGATGGGAGCCAGCTGAGAAAGTGGCTGGAGGTAATGGGCAGGTTTTAGCATCATGACTCTGGTGCAGGCTGCTTGTCGTTGTCCGTCTTATTTTCCGAGAAGCATCAGTAGACCTAAACTTCATGTTCAGGAAATGTCTCTAGTCCCCTTGGGGTTATTGCTAAATAATAGTGTGCCCAGCAAGTTAAGTTGTCGTCATTTGACTGATGTCTCCCCTGGGATAAGCAAGCAGTAGTTCTGCAGAGTGAAAAATCAGCAGCTCTTTGTTTAAACAATTTAATAAAACTCCTGCCTTGTGCTTAAGAAGAAGGATATGGAGCTTTTCAGGAGGATTGTTGAAAGATTAAACGATTACTCTGTTCATTGTGGGAAAAGCCCCAATTTGCTGAAGATGATACTGTAAGGCCGTATAGTTACAGCTGACATAAAAATAAAATGTGAGAAGTTTTACCTTGTCCCATAATGAGGTGGAGGTTGCGCTTGTTTTACTTCTACTGCAGACCGATACAAGGCAGGTAAGCAGTTCACACGACTCCAAGTAAGAGAGAAATACATTAATTTCATAAATGTTTACAAAACATGAAGATACCCTTTAAATTATGAACTGTCAATCCACTTTTCCGAGGTAATGACAACTTTGTGAGCTGTTCAATCTACAGAGCCGTTCCCATCCTTTCGGTTTCTTCCATTTATATACATCTATTTCATCTTAGAGCTTATAAAAAAACCTCAGGAAGTTGATGAAATTGGATAATTAAACCTTTTTCGTACACAAGTAGTTCTTCTTGACCACACCATGTTCTGTTACCTTGCCTGAGTATCATAAAGAGCCTGAAATTGAGAAATTGTGTTGAAATTCCTTCGGGTTTGCATTCTTGGAACTTTTCCTAGAGCAATTTCACGACTTAATTTGCATTTGGTGTTACAAAATTTATAAGACTCTGGTGCTTTGTTACTTATGCCTAGATTTTGGAAGGAAAAAGAATGAATGCCTGTTAAGTTTAAAATAAAATTGTAGCCTTTTCTTGTAAAAATGGATGTTATCATTGAAGTGCCAGTAAGTTGCATGGATGTATTAGGAAAATAAAAAACTATCTGTTATGTTCCAAAGCTTATAACCTAAACAAATGAATTAAGTGTAATCTTTCCTATGTTAATCTTTATTTATATAGAAACATGTTAATAAGAATTTTTAAGACCATTAAAATGCTATTATTTTTCGGTGTCCTGTCCTAAATCTTTGTCTTGCCATGCCTTTAGAAAATGGTTATTTTTCTGGTTAGGTGTTCAAGCAGGTTTTAAACTGAGTTTAGAAATACTTCTTTTTACAAGAAACTTTATTTTTTTGCTGTTGGGTTTGAATCTTTTTAAGGTTAGTAATCTATTTACCATATGTAACTACATGATAGCAAATGCTGGTCCTGCTTCTCCAGTATCCTAGTTTATTGTTTATCTGCTTGAATATGAGTAGAAGTTAGAACAAAGATGATAGTACCAATTTAATTGTATTGCATTTGGTTGTACATCTGCATAGATGTAAATGGCTTTACTGCTTCACACTGAAGACCTTCTCAAGGTCATTGGATTACTCTGTGTTTAAAATGTCTCCATGGAGGAAGGGGGTACCTAGGACATCTTAAATTATGTATCAAGCCAGTTCAATCATTTTTGGAAGAAAATGCACTAGTAAATTAAACACTTAAAGAACAATGAGCAGATCCATGCTTTTTCTATGTAATTCTCTGTACCGTTCCTTGGTTTTAGAATTATACTTGTGTAATACAAGAATTTCGAGCTGGCATACACTGCATTATATTACTTTGCCTGTAAAATGCTATAGAAGATTGTTCACTCTTTTAGCAGTAACTTTTTAATATTTGACCGTTTGTTCAAATGAAGCTTTGAATTTTTTGTGACTACCTAGGTTTTGAATGCCCTCCCTTATGTGATGGTTGAAGTAGCTTTACCAACATAGGGAAGAAGTAATAGTAAGTCGGGTGCTTCATGCATTGTGCACCTGAAAAAAAATTTGAGCTTGTTTTTGCTTTGAGAAGGATTTTAACTCAATTGTAATTATTCCACAGATAATGAATTCTTCCATGGAAAGAAGAAATATAATAATGAAAAAATAATAATGACATCAGATATAATAACTTCAGCTGAAAGCATTTGCTACTAACATATCACACAGAACCAATGCAGCTGAGATAAGGATATGGCAATATTGAAAAAACTCTTGCTCCACGGCCTGGGCTTGAAACCACTCTGATTCTTGAGCTGTCTCTTATTAATCCTATAGTGAGTTGTTTTAGGGAACAAAACCACCTGAAATATATTTATTTTGGGTAGGGAGGACCAGGGAGGAAGAAAACAGAGGTAGTTCTCCTGTTGTGTAGCTTTGTAAGCTGATGTCGCAGAAAGGGTCACGAGAAAAGCAGCGATAGTCCAAAGGAAATAGAAGAAGGGTGAGGGTGCGAGTGGGAGAGGAGAGCAGAGTGGTTGCTTCAGTGGCAACCTACTGTCATCTCAGCGCAGCTGTCTCATAAAACTGCTTGTTGCAAGTTGCCGAGGAATCCTCCAGTCTGCTGAGCAGGACGGAATAAAGGGGCGAGTGTCTTTACCAGTGTCAGACCCCGTGAAACATCTCCATCCCTGGGAAAATACCCCCCAAGCCTCTCCTTCCAGCTCAGAGCTCATGTAAGACTCCTGTTCTTCATCCTCCTGAATCCTTTTGGCAGATTCAATTTGTGTCACGCTCTGGGGAGTTGATTAACTTTCTATTATTGGCCCAGTCCTGCAAACCCTTGCACTCAAGGTTAGCGAGTGTGCTGTTGTGTCTTGGTGTAGATGGGTTCTGCTCCTGCATGTTCAACCTGTGGCCTTTTTGCTGTATGCGAAGACATGCACAAACTATTTTTGCTCCATGAATAGGTGGCACTAGAATGTGACATCTACCCGAGTAACAGAGTGAATACATTTACTCAGTATAGAACTTTTAAGCAGTTTTTACCATATGCCTTACTATCATAATTTTAAATTAGATTTACTCAGAATGGAAATCCAGATTCAAGCTGACATCATAACATAAGACCTCCAGTAGCAATGCAAATTGAAAACGTGAGACAAGGGCATTAATCACTGAATAGTTTATAAGCTTACCCTAAATATTCATCTGAAATGTTAATGCTATTTTATTATATCCGATAACAGCGTAAAATAAAAATTTATGAAAACTATGGTGTGCCTAAGATAAGGCATGTGGACGCATTTTATTGTACTCTGGCTCAAATCTTTCAAGCCTTTAGTTAAGTGCGCAGACCTACTTGCATGCCTAACTTAGTGCTTTTAGTGCATGCATAACCTATTGCTTTCACTGTGGCTGGACACGTGAGCAAGATAGTAGGGATCTCATTTGGCAGCTAGACTTGTGTAAACTGGGAAATTTGTTTGTACGTTACCCAGTTGCGGGAGGAGGTGTTGAACGGCCTCGGTGTGGATGCGTCTGTGAAGTTATGGTCATTGTTTTCTGGGTTTTTTTAGTTTACTTAGCAATCTGAATTTTGGTTTGGAATTCTGCTAGTAATTCTTTTTTGTAAAGATAGTTGTGGGAGTAGTGCTCAATGTAGTTTAATATGGAGTATAATGAGAGCGATTTAACTTACGTACGCATAACTGGCCAGGGCCTTAACTGACAAATCTTTTCAGATGACTTGATGGAATTATCACTTTAAACCGATTTGTAGTTTCATTATTTTTTTGGGTCTCAAGACACTTTCGTTGATTTTGTTTGCTCCTATCTGGTGTTTTATAATTAGCAGGTACAAAAATTATTTGATAGTTTGAAAAGAAATTTAAGAATGTCATATTAACTTTCATTTGATCTCAAATTTATGATACTTCCTTTATACTACTATTGCCTTTACATGTGACCTTATCAGTGTATCACAGAATATTCAAAATTTGATGTCATATATAGTTGACTTCACTGGAGTTTGGAAAAGCACAAGGGAAGCTGGGATCATTACTTTCCAGGCTATTCATGGCTGCTGTTGAGTTGAGGATATCCTCTCTTGTCCTGAAGAATATAGATCTTGCTACTTCTGCCCTCCCCGTATGCAACTTAAAGCTTTACCTGTGGTATTTGTGCCTGGTTTGGTTTGGTCTGTGTAGTTTTATTTTGACTTAAAAGTATTAAGCGTGATCAGTCTTGCTTTACTTTTCCAGCTCCCTTATATGCAAAAAGCCTGACTGTTTAAAGAATGTGGGGTCAAAATATGATCTCACGTTAGCAGAAGTATATGCATGTTGTGCTGAGCAGTTTTCCATGTGTCAGGAAGACATTTAGGCCATCATCAGAAAAACCTTTCTAATGAAAGCCTTAAGGAGGAAGGAGTAGCTTATCAGAAATGAAACAACATAAAGATAATTTTTAAGACATCCAGATAACCACAAACTTACCCGTTTCTACCACAAACCTTCCTCTTTTCAATGTACTCCAGGGAAGAGAAGCATAAAGTTTGAGCAAGCCTTGGGCTGTGCAGTTTGGAGTGGTATGTAAGCAAGCTGCAGCAAGAGGTGTAAACTTGCTAGGGCCCAGGAGTAGCATCATATAAATGAAGAATGTCTGATTGCTAATTGTAGGTCAAACGGAGTGCCTGGATGGGACTCCCCTTGGCTGCATGCTTTAATTCCCAGGCTGGAGGTGGGGGTGAAACCCCAACAAAACACCCTTCCTAATGAGCTGAAGTTTATACCTGGTGTTTAAATGTCTCGCTTGTCAATGGAGAATCTTTTGCTGGGAGAGCTTCTTTGTTCCTACGTAGCTTAAGCCAGTGATTTCGAAACATATTTTAATGCTTTTATAGGTGAAAATGAGCTTTATTGACACTGGGCTGGTTGTGGCTTTTGTATTTTGCTTTATTGGGTAGTTCCAGTAGTAAACTGAATTTATTGAAGTAAATGTATGAAATGACCTTAATTGCCTATTCTCAATAATATCTTTAAGGAACGCCACTCTTTGCCTGTTTTTATTTTAGTGTAAGGTACATGGTGCAGCTTGTATACGCGTATTGTTTGAAGGCTTTGAATGGCTTGCCTGTCTGATTCATTTTAATAGATTCCAGCCTTTTTCCATGACATCATTATTATAACAGACTTCCTAGAAAATATGAACAGCTGCTGTGTATTTTTCTCCTGTGTTTTATATTAAAACTGTAGCAGCTTTTCCTTTCTCTACAAATGACAGCAATGGGCTTGTCTGATGTAAAACAAAATGAAAAAAAGTCGTAGTAAGGAGCTGCGATACTGTTAACAGGCCAGTAATGTAACAGGTCCCCATGTATGAATCATTTCATAATGCAATAAGGGATTACTTATGCTGCTGTCATACTGGTCAAAGGTTGGTCCCATTTCCTTCCCCCTCCTCCCCCTGAACTAAACTGTACATCATTAAAGATGATGAAAACAGCGTTGTACTCAGCTTCCTGGCCCAGATGGCAATTTGCATGAAGAATTTTATTGTGGGTTTTGTTTTTTTTTTTTTTTCCTAATATCATTATTATGCAGACTGCTCATAGAGGCTTTTAAGTTCTTTTCAGTTCTTACAGTTCAGGTCAAGGAGACTCACTTCGTTATTTCTCCGCGCATCCTGGAGTTCAGCTTCTTTACATGGAGCCTAGACGATTAAATAAAACTAGGAATTCATCAATCTTGTTGTTACACCTCATTTTCTATCTGACTCCGTCTGTAAATAGCTGAAATAGTGTCAAAGAAAGATATGGGCCTTTAGATCGTTATATTGCGTTTTGTCTGGAAAATCTCAATTGAAGTTTTTGTTTCTTTCAGGTGACTTGTACAAACCAACCACGAAGTCTGGTGTGTTTAATTTGGCAATATCTGCATTTGATTTAACAGAAATAGCAGGTATAAACAAAACCTTGTCACTGTCTCTGGCGTTCATCAAATGGTGCCCATTTTGTCGCTGCATATAGATAAATAATTCACGAGAGAAATAACTAACGCCTTCTGGGGTTTAGCAGTTACAAGCCCTTCTTCATCTGGCAGGAACTTTACAAAAGACTGCTTGACCTGTTCTCCATTCGTGTCCTAAAGCAGACCTGAAAGCACATAATATATAAATAATAATAATGCAAATTATTATTAACCCAGATGTGGCAGAGCATGTGAAAATCACCCTCTGGTTTATAACCACAGAAGGCCTGAAACAGCATGTGAGTCCATAATGTGACTGTTGCCTACAGAAAAAAGCTAAGGGCATTCCTTCGAATACTTCATGTATCATGGTGCCCAGCAACTAATGGTTGATGTCTGTGGTTTCTGTACTGTGTGCACCCTGGGTAGGAAGACACCTTCAAACCACACACCCCCTTTTGAAGGTCAGCTCACGCTGGGCTGGTGCGGTTAACACAAATCCAGTGTCATTCCAGCATTAAGCAATTTCTGAAACTAATTTTCTGTCATTCTGTTCTTGTTTACATTTAAATGAGCGTAAAAGGTCTGATGTTCAGTGGAACAAAGTCTGTGTATCATTTTCACTTAGTTATTACAGGTAATTTGAAACCAAAGTGAAGAAACAGCATGTTATGTAGACAGTATTTTGAGACTGTAGTTCTTATCATACCACTTATGCTCTGAGGAAAGTACCTTTCTCATTACCCTGACATTCCCCAATATGGGAAAAGCCGTAGCGACTGACTTGCACTGATTTTTACCTTACCATTTGTCTTTTTTAAAGCATGCAGAAGTTAATTTCTTCCTTCCCATTCCCTCAACCCCCCTATCATTTTAGAAATTATAGCTCTCTGGCATTGCATTTCTAGTCAGTCTGGTTTATTTCAGGTGTACAAACAGGCTATGGATTGTTTTATTAGTTCATTTCAGTAAATAAACTTATTTACAAAACAGTTGCTCCGTTCCACCCCCTCTGCCAAAAGAAGGTTCTAGAGAGTGATCGATATTTGCATAAATATGCATTAATAGGTTTTAAAAAGACGTGAGAGATAAATACTAGCCAGCTCAGCTTATAGAAATGTTGCCTACAATATAAATCTATTTTGTAACTATTATTTTTATTTTAAAAATGCAAACCATCAAGCATCCCCTAGAGACGAAACACTTTATGATGGATAATAATTTTGCAGTCATTGATACATATAATCTACAATAGATAAGATATCAAGTAATTTAATGATGATGACCACATCTGTTCTGATCTGTATGGCAAAGCAAAACTGGAGCAATTCCACTGAAATTAATGTAATTAATCTATAGTTACAGCACTGAGTCAAGTAGAAGTGTAGATCGTGCATTTGTAAT
>VZSC01002016.1:27545-78698 GCA_013398225.1 Steatornis caripensis
TTTTTTTTTTTTTTTACAAAAACACTAAGCTTTTACCAGGCAACTTAAAAAAAAAAAAAAGGATTAGAAGCTTCTTTGGATTGCCAAACTAAATGATTATGTGAATGTTTGACGAATGAGAGGAATTGTCACTGCTGTGAGATAACTCTCAAATTCATAAAATGAACATAGTCAGTGCTGAAGACGAAGCAACATTCATATAACAGTGACTCAGAGAATAGAAAAGATTAAGGAAACAACATGAATATGAGCCAGCAATGTGCCCTGGTGGCGAGGAGAGCCACCAGCCTTCTGGGCCACATTGGGCAGGTTGAGGGAGGCGATCCTTCACCTCTGCTCGGCACTGGTGAGACATTTGGAGTTCTGGGGCCAGTGCTGGTCTCCCCAGTACAAGAGAGACATGGGCATACTGGAGCCAGTCTAGTGAATGCAGCATGAAGATGATTTGGGGCACTGGAGCATCTCTCCGGTGAGGAAAGTTGAGAGTGGGGACTGTTCAGCCTGGAGAAGAGAAGGCTCAGGGGAACCTCATCCATGTGTACAAATGCCTGCAAGGAGGATGGAGCCAGGCTCTTTTCGGTAGTGCCCAGTGGTGGGATGAGAGGCAGTGGGCACAAAGTGAAATACATGAAATTCTGTTTAAACATAAGGGGAAAGGGGGGAAGTTTTTTTTTTTAACTGTGACAGTGTTTAAACCTATGTCACAAGTTGCCCAGAGAGGGTGTGGAGTCTCCGTTCCTGGAGACATTCAAGAGCCAACCAGCCAAAGCCCTCAGGAACCTCCTCCAGGTGTCCCTGCTCCGAGCAGGGGGGTTATATTAGACTTTGTCCAAGGTGCCTTTCAACCTCAACCATTATTATACGAAATAGTAAATTAAATTTGGAATTGGATGTTTTATCTAAAAGGTAGATACCTTACTTGTCACCAGAAGTGACCAAACAATTTATTGAGCTAATCCGAAGGTATTATATGTAATTATCCTTTTCCATAATAAGGAAATATGCGACCTTTGTCGGACTTGAACCGCAATGATGCAAAGCTTGAAAACTTAGTTTAAAGAGTAAGAGCAGCCTTTCATTAATTAGCGTGCTGGTTTTGCATTCACAGTTAATGATAATGTGATTACTTAAAAGAGTAATTGAGATGGCACTAAAATGATTTTTGTTGCTGCTAATGCAGCTTTTGGAATGCTTCATCAGTTATTTTCTCATGTTGTGCAACTTTTTGAATCACTTTGGATTCATATAAACAGTAGTCATTTTTTGGTTAAAAGACATTCTTCCGGGTGGGAGGGTCTGAGAATTCAAAGCAAGGAATGGTATTGTAATAAAAAGCCAATTTGAAGCCTGTTTCAAAATGGTGGTGATACCTCATCTGTAATTTACACATGGTCTCTTTAAGTGGATCAGTGGCTACCTGTGAAGTGGGTCAGGGAGTCCCAGGTGAGACTGGGACATCTCAGACCCTGTTTGGATTTCGTATCAAAGATAGATCCAGCGTGCCTCATGTTCCTCCTGTGCTTGGTATGTTGGCTTTGCAGAGGAAGGAAGCTTGACAGCATGGAAGCATCAAAACTTACCATGAAGTTTTGGTGCTGTTGAGATGATTTACCACAAGGTAATAGAAAAAATTGCTGTTATACTTGGCTAAAATCTGTGTGGTTCTATAGCTGTCATCAGTAGCAAAGTCAGTGTGGGATTTCTGCTGGTATAACCAAAGATGACATCTGTCCCAGTAGCACTAAATCTTAAATCAGGAGACTCTGTTACGTTAGAATATCTTGTGCTGATGTTTAGGTTATTGCATTCATTGTGCGAAGAAAAGAAAGATGCGTGAATAAAGTATAGCTGAGGAAAGGAGAACTTTAAGTCAAGATGAGCAACTCATCGAAGCTTCCACACATGCTTGAGAGATGCCAGACTGCAATAACTAACTCTATGAGAAAACTAAGTCTCATAGGATTGCAAGAAATAAATCAATTGCATTTGTCTGAGAAACTTTGGGAGTTAGTTTGCATTTGCCGTGCATTGGAATCTTACTTATTTCTTTATTTTATATTTCTTCTCCAATGAACTTATCTTCTGACTGTGTCATACATATGCCTGTAATATGTATTTTAGAATATATTTGGCTCTAATCCAATTATTTAGTCTGATTCAAACAAGCCCAATTCACTGCATATCATTACCTGTATTTTTCCTTCTGCCGTGAGTAGCGTAGCTGTCCAGCAGCTTGCATCCAGCTGTGAGTGCAGGCATGCAGCTGTTTGGGGAAATCCAACGTCAGAAATGAAGTGAAGCATCTGTGAGAGATGCATTTGTAGATAAGTAGCGTCTTTGACTCTCACAAGACTGCTTTGATCCCTTACCATTGAAAACAAACCATAAGCATGTTTGACTGAATAAGCTGGCTAATTCTGAAGTTAAAAAGTAATGGCATGTGTAAAATAATTATAACTGGAAATGCATGCTGCTTTTGACCTTTTTTACTGTTCGTTGTGTTTGTTTGGTTTTCTAATAAAATTTGAAAATTAAGACATACTGGGCTGCAGAACCTAAGTAAACTCAGACGTTGTTTGTAATGTTCAGTTAATTTGTGCTCTTACGCGCTACAGTGATACTACCATACAAAGCCATAAAGAAACAAATATTCCTCAACATGTGCTATTGTAGGGTGTTTTGCCTTCACTGGTTCGTACAAGTATTGTTTTACTGTGCTTGAGTACAAGCTCTGGTAAGATTTTTTTTTTCAGAAGCATCTTAGAAACTTTTGGAGATCGTATCAGGATTTGTTTATACATTAAGAGGAGATTACTTATATGTGATGTAGTTGTTTTCACCATGGGAAAGGATAACTTAACTATTAGCTTTGATATGCATACTGCTTTTTCTCATTGAGAATCTTTCGAATTAACTGTTGTTAACTGGTGTGCATGGTTGTTGCTTTTTTTTTTAAACTCTACAAACATATGTTTTGAATATTTCTCTTTCTGTCTCTTCCTTCCCAGTTAACTTCTTCCTCCAGTATGATATGCCTCTATTCTATTTCTTAATTGTGTAGAATCCTTTACGGTAGTTTAAGAGGTGATGTTTATCCTTCTTGTAGTCTAAGTGACAGTTATCTAGTACGTAGTTTATTAAGTGTGATTTTAAAAGCAGTACATTAATTAACAGTGATTTAGTGAGTAGCTGAAAATATTTAAATAGACTGACATAGAACAAAAGAACTTTTAAATGTGAATGTTTTCTTCTCCTTCTAAATGAAATTAGGCTCCTTTTAAAAACAAAATATGTGGGAAAATGTTCAGTGGTACAGCTTTCGCTCTGACAATTTGCTGGTGGTTTGCAGCAAAGTGGGCTCTCTGCCTGGTTCTTTGTCTTGCGCTTCAGGGCAGCATTTATTCCGCAACAAAGCCAAGGCTCCCATTTTTGTCCAGAGAAGAGCAAAATAATTACACTGTGTTGTTACAAATCTACGCTAATATAGTTGCAGTTTACTTCAATGCCTCATTTCTTGAAAACATCTAACTTGTTCTTAGGGTGTATGAGTAGCCTGCACTAAATTTTTATTCAAGCGGCAGAAATTTTAATTGATGCAGCATTTGTTGATTGTGCTGCGATGAACAGAAAACTGAAACCACATTCCCTGAGTTACCTGCTGTGTGATGTCTTTATACTTTTAATGGTCTTCTCTTCAGAAGTCTTGTTACAGTATTGCTTCAGTTGAAAAGAACAAATAGGCTATTTATTAAGTGTGCAGTCAAATAGCATTTCAGCTAATAATGAATAAGCACTTACAATAATCTATCAACAGTAAAGTTTTTTTTGGAGTCATGTATGATCTTCCTGTCTGCTACCTGGAGCCCAAAGTATTTTATTACTTGGAAACAAAGACCCTCAGAGTCAAAGGTAAGCAACGGCGTGCTGAAAGAGCAAGAGCATGCCCGTAAATGGGAGTACAGTGGAGAGCAGTTAATGGATTTCTAGCAGGGCTCACTGTACATTCAGTCTTCTCTTCCCACCCCATCCACTCAAAGCTATTTCAGCTAAGAGGCAGTTCCCTCTGGCCACGCTCATAAAGGCTGAGTTCATGCATCATCATATATTTTACATGCATTCACTAGTCTACAAGGAATGCAACACTCTTGCGTGTTTGTTTTAGCCAAACATACAGCATTCCGTTCTGCAGATGCCCCTTTTGAGTATATTGTTGATTACTCTGAGTAGATTCAATGTTCTGTGCGGTTGGACCCTTAAACAGTGTTTGGATGAAAGCTGTTCTGAAATATGTAAAGCCTTCATGACAGCATGGCCCACCTGTGTTGTAGAGCAATAATCTTGGAGTAAGCATCCTTTTTCCATGTTGTAATTCTTCAGATGTGATGAATTTGTATCATGGATGGGCATATTTAAGAAAATAACATAAATTGGGAATTGAATTGGTGTCTTTTCCATTAACTTTATGAGCAAAAGCTAACAACTCTTGAAGTGCAGAATTCACAGGGCTCCAGCAAACTTGAAAATTCCAAGTTTTGTTTTACTTTGAGCTGCCTCCAAATAAATCCTTTAAAGCTGAGTAGAATTCACTCTGGTAAGTGAAGATTATTAGAATGGCTCATCATGTGAGGATGAATGAAATATGATGAAGTCTCATTGTGGTGTTTGGCACTTCTTCAGAGTTTCAAATAGGCATCCTCGAGGAGGAGAAAGAAAATTGGTTTGTTTGTAGAGTTTGGGGTTCTTTGCATATTCCTTCTCCTGGCATTTTAAATACTCCTTGAGATACGTTTGATTAAAACTGTCCCTGCCAATAGCAGGGCGGTTGGACCTAGATGATCTTTAAGGTCCCTTCCAATACAAACTATTATATGATTCTATGAAAACAATTTCACAGTCAGCGCAGACAACACTGTGAGGTTATTTTCCTTTTACAAATCCCTTTTTGTTGTTCAGTTATGCACATGCTGCAAACAACACACCTAAGTAGAACTCAAAGCTGTGCTGTTGTTGAAAATGTACATTGTGCTTGTCAGACCTGAGGAGGAGGAGATGGTTTGTTAGCTGGAGAGATCAGGATTTATAATGAAAACCAGACTAATCATTACGGTTGCGAGGGAGAAGCAGCTAGAAACCTAGAATCACAGGAACCTGAAGTTCGGATTTCACGAAACTTGACTTAGGTTTTCATCTTTCAGAAGCAGAACGGCGCGTGCAACAGTGTGTGGCTTATGGTATGTAGGCTTTTTTCCCAAACTATTTTGTTAGAATCATAAAGCTTTTTTTCCTTGGTGGAATGTGGAGAATCCTGTGACCTTCTTCATAAATGAAAGGGGCCTTTTTGTGGTTTTGTTGTTTCCTTGCTATTTTGCAAGCCTCTTGCTTCAGTGATAGCTATTTTATTGGTACTGTGTTTAATGAATATCTGAGGTACTTATTAAGGATGCTTTAAATTTTGAAAATAATTGATGATATTTTAGTTTTGATGAAACTCATGTTTTTGAGCTTAGGAGGAAAAATTAGGGGAATGTTTTAAGGAAGATTACTTTTGCTGGTGTTCGTAATGGAGGTGGAATTCAAACTGGAATTCAAACACATACGCTGCACCGAATTGCTGGAAATGAATATGCCTGTATAGGATTTTATCTATGTTCTAATCAAACTTGTATTAGGTAGGCAGATGATTCCACGGATGTGTGTGTATGTATCTAGGGTTTTATAATACCCTGAAGGGGAGGAGACATCTGTTTTCTGTTGCTGTGTTAGGGGAGGATATGCAAAACCAAGGACAAGCTCCAGAGTGCACTTCCGTGGCAGCATCTCCTTTTCTTCTGTCAGCACGTGTTCCTAAAGGAAAGCATACATGGAGGGATGTATAGTGTAAATCTAGAGTGTTGAAAATTGTCTCTGCTAATTACATTATTTTGCACATTTGCTTTCCCACTGGAGATCTGCGACAACTCACTCTGCCCTTCTGCCTTTCATCCCCCACATGTCAATGTTTTCCTAGGTGTTCTTTCATATGGATGGGCTTTTAAAATTGTGTGAAAAATTAGGAAACAGTGATGTCTCTGATAAATTCATCTGAAATCATTTACACCATCAGTTCCCCTTCACTGCTCAGTCATGTGGCTCCCCAAACACATTTTATTGGAAGAACTCATTAGTAAAGAGCAGACTGTGTAACATTAACTCTGCAGCAGCTTTTGGTAAATAAATGGATGTGAGTCATTTACTCCTACAAATCCTGGCATTAGGGACTAGATTTGTTCAGTGGGAAAGAAATGCCACTTGATCTGTTTTCACTTGAAGAACTTATCAGCCTAGGCACAACTGTGTGCAACTAGCTCTTCGGGATCATACGTCTCCTAATTCTGCCAGACAAATCAGAGATGAAGTGATGCAGAGATGTATCAGAGCTGCAAGATATTGGTAACAGATTTTTGTCTACACAAGTAAAGTCACGCTGATGCTTAGACAGCTGTTTACTGATCTTTTATAGGAAATAATTCAACAAGACGGCATTCCAAATAAGTCATCTTTAGGTGTAATCTCTTGCTGTAGTTGCCTTTTGCTATAGCTGTGTCTTCTGTTGCTTATGGCATTTCTGAGTAGGGAAGCCCAGTGATGTAGCTAGGAGATTACGCTTGATTTACTCTCTGATTAAACAGCTAAATTAGTTTTAGATTAAAAAAAATGAGTACAACATATTTTGACCAACTTCATTTCTCATTTTTAAAGATTAGTGTCTCAAATGAGTGTCAGCTGAGTGAGTAAATGAGAAAGTGTTATTATACTAAACTATCACTAAGGCATTCACCTGCTCTTCATCAGTTTTAAGAGATGAGGAAGTAATTTTTGTAAAGTGTAGAGAGGTACCCTGCTGTAATGAGGTGTGTTAAAAACTGTTCCTTATGCTTGACCTCAGGCCATAAAAGCTCAGGTATGCACCAGCTTCTTTTCCCACAGTTCACTAAAATTGTTTTCAACCAGACCCGCAGACATCCCATTATGTTTACTGAGAATCTTTCTCCTCTGACTTCAGCCATCCAAGATTTTGGAAGTTGTTATTAGTGACCCAAGTGTTGTTTTAGCTGTGTGGTTTCTTTATCTCTTCACTAGCGAAGTATAACACCCAATGCTAGAATTTGCATGCTGAACAAAAGTTAAACGTAGGACATGACATGAACCGAATCTTTCCTGTGCCTGTGTGGCTCACTGGGAAGCATCTGCTATGGCAGTGAGGTGGCCGGTGCAGGAAGCAGTCATTCATAATGGGCATCTGTGGTCGGTGAGCTACACTCCAAAGATGATACAGCGGCTACTCTGTGGAGCTGGTGAAGTCCAGCTCCAGAATGCTTAATTGATTATTGAATATTTTTTTTCCCTTATTGTGAGACCAGTAAGTCTCGTGTAGCTTTAATGTGTATGTGATAGAATAAATTTGCTTCTTTTTAAAAACATCTTTTTGGATGCAAATAGTATTCTTGTGGTGTATCCTCTGCTAATCATCTGCAGAATGAACATAACATGAAGTGGTTGATTGAGTTATTCTTAAGAGCTTCTTTTCCCAACTGCTGTTTAATGGTGTCTTCCTGAGGTGTGCTTCACTGTCCAGTTGGTTCGTTACTGCCACATTCATTCCCTCTTCAATTAAACAGATGTGATTCGTCTGGACATCAAAGAGAAAGGAGGCAAGTTGTGAATAGGTATCATTTATTTCAGTGTGAGATCACATATTTCAAATTACTTTTAATTTTCCGAAGAAGGAATGTATCCGTGAAGCAGAAATGAATTTTCACAATTTCTGGACAGTTCTATATTACTGAGTAGCAAAATCCCTGCTGTAATTTCCACAAGTTGTAGTGGTCTTTGAAATGAAGAAATGACATCATCAGAGGCCAAGTGATTCCTTCTGGCTTACCAAGTCTAAGACTTTGCCTTTAAAAATTTGTAACATAGGTCACTTTAATTATTTTCAAGTGTATAAGTCTTCCATGAATTGTTTATGTTCTTGCTAAAATTTCTGTGCTAGATTCTTGAAGATCTTGGTGAGAATGCATCATATGAAAGAGAAGTGGCTGCGATGTACATATGAACATACATTGTATACATGTTTTCTTAGTATTGCTAAGTCAGTACATCAGAATTAAATGGCTTTTCTTTGGCCATGAATGCCTGAGCTGAACTCAGGAACTTGGGAAGCCAAAGACATGAGTATATGAAAAAAGAGAAGGAAAAGACAGGAGCAGAGCGCCAAAGACCATCAGAACCTATTCTAGAAGATAGACTGAGGATTGAGCAAGCCTGAAAGAAGTCAGGAGCAGGAACTAGAGATGGCACAATAGTGGGCAGAAATCAAGGTACAAGTGTATAGCTACAGCCGAATGGCACAGCTGTCATCAGCAGTTAGTCCAGTTGTCCTCAGCTGGGATGGGAGCAACTGTCAGTTGGCTATACGGGCCAGTCTAGAGGCTTAACAGGCTCTTATTCACTGAAGAGACAGAGAGCAGGTTGCCCCTGTAGAAATCAACAGCGGCCCTGCCATGAAAGGCCCAGTCCCTTATTTGGTGGATCTCACTACAGCACTGGGTCAGAGTGTGTATTTATTGAGTAAGCATTACAGAATTAGGTCCCTAGTTGTCAAGCACCCTGATAGTGGATTTTACAAGATATCTTATTTAAAAGTATTAGTGGTTAGGGAGGAAACGTTATTTGAAATCCACTTTCAGAGTCAAACTTACGGTTCCACTATTGAGGATAATTAGCAGAATTCTTTAGGTGGTATACATTGTGTAGCATTGAATGACTCTTTGCACTGAGTTGCAAAACCTGTGGAAAAACTGAATGCCTCCAGCAACGTCTTTAAATTCTCCGCATTTCGTAAAAGCAAACTGAAGGCATGTTCGTTAGTGTCTGCACAGCTGATAGACTTTCCTACTGTGCAGTGTACACAGGAGTAGGCTATGATGAAGACTGAGAACTCGAACTCGGAATGACTGCAATTTCACATACATTACATTTGACAATGCACCAGTCTAGATGACAACTGTTACTATCCTTGTGTGGTTAATACAGGCTTGTCTAAGTTTTTGCTACATTATGAAAACCCTCAAGGGTGTTTATTTTCTTATTTTTCTTGGCTGGTTGAAAAGTAACACTACAGAACGGCATAGCGTTTTGTCTGACTGCTTCAGTCGTCTGCTCAGAGAGCTCACTCAGTTTCTAAAGCATTTATTAATCAGAGAAAACAGCAGAAAAAAACCTGGACAATTTCTGTCTTGCTTGTCCCGTTAAAAGGGAACATAAGCCATCTTTTACAGTGTGACACGCCATAGCTAATTCCAATATATACATCTTCAGTTAACTTCCTTCTTTAAACTACGAAACGCAGCTACTGTCTATGTAGATAAAACTTGATTCTGTAATGCTTTCATAGGGTGATTAAAGTTTCTAATTTTGGAGAAAATTCAGTCTTGGAAGGGAAAAAAATTTCAGAGTCAAGAAGTAGAAATATACTGAAAATAATTCAAATTATCTGTCTTTTACTAATCAATCTGCATACAATACCGAGATGTTGGATTCTAGCACTATATTTCCATAACGTAACTGAAGCCTTCAGCTGAGTATTGGCCACTGAAAAAATTGAAGAATCTGGTGTTTGTGGTCTACTTGTAGTTTACACACCCTTGCTGGAGAGACAATTCTGTAAAAACCCAAAACTTTCTAAATCTACGCTGAAGGCAAATGAAGCAATGTTGCTTTTTAGTTTTGCTATATTTGATGACTACAGAAGACAGCTGGGACTCGATTTTCTTAATATAGTCATTTCTTGGAAACAATGCTGCAACAGCTTTGATACTTTTCTGTTACTTTCCTGATGCAGTAGTGACAAGGTAAGACATAGAACAGTGTGAAATTGATATTTTATCCTGTTCAAACAGTTTCCTCTTAGTTTTAAGACTGTAGATTTATGGCAAAACAGCTGGACCGTGCAACTGTGCTTTTAAGATCATTGGGAATTATTGTGAGCTTACTAAGTTTCTTATCTGATATCTGTAACCAAGGTGAAGTTCTGAAGGTGCTAAAGTTCAGGATCTCTAAGTGTGGAATAAAAAAATCCAGAATTCCTTATTACACAGTTTTCCTTTTAGTGAACACCTTCATACAATGACCATATCTATGCCAAGCAGCAGGAACAGGATTTCCCAAAGTAGGAATAGAAGCGCCAGCTGATAATACATGAGTCTTGCTAAGCACGAAAACATAACCATTACACAAACAGAAACAACTAAACATGCAGTTAGTTTGTATAGCAAATGAAAAGTCATTTCTAACTATTTGTGACTAATACAGGAGGTATCCTGTGTGATAGTAGTGGGCACAGAGGTAGAGAATAAGTCTGCTGTTGGTAGAACTTGGGACAGATTTAAGTCTGCAAGCCTCGCAGGCGTAGAGCTTTTTGAACCTGCAGGATCAAGTCATAATCTATGTTTGGCTTTTAGCATGGACTTCTTTTTTTCCCTATTTGGCAGGAGTAACCAAGGAAGAAGTCTTCATTTAAGTGAGGATAAGATTTGCTCATTCGTTATAGGGAATAAACACACAATGTACCATGAAGACATGAATGGAGATTCTCGTATGGTAATGGAATTTTATGTAAGGTGTTTGAATGTTTGTAGGGGCACAATACGTTAAGGTAGTTTTCAAAAGATTTAAAAATAATCTTGCAGACCTTTAAAGCTATTTTGTGGTTTCAGAACTTTTGGCATGATTTACTGTATCGTAACTGATGTAATTAAAGAAAACAGAACGAGATGCTTTTCAAAATACACAGAATGTTTGGAATATTTTTCATTATTTAAACTGGTTTATAGTTGCAGAAGTCCAGGCTTCTGGGCACAATGTGGATTTTTGTGTCTGCTACAATCTTTCAGTTTTATAGCATTATTGGAAATAATTTTTCCTTATAATACTTTTGTTACTGGTAGAAACTTTCCTGTTTTCTTTCCCAAATAACTTGACTCTTCCACACTGCTGGATTTCTTTTTTCAAGTTACTTCATTTAGCAGGTTTTTCCTTTTTTAAAGCCATACTAGGTGATTATGAAACTTTGGTATTATTCCCCTTGCTAAAAGGGGATTTTTGAATTGTACTGGTCCATACTGTTCATATACAGTTCTGTGTCCCATGGGGATTATTTTATGTAACTACAACATCCTTTTAAAATTTGTGGTACTGTTGGCATATTTTAAGTAAGCCTAGTCTTTTGATTAATATTAGTGGTAGCCCTAGATTTAGGGCTAACCAGATTGCATTTTAAAGTCTTTGAGCTTAAGTGATGTAGTAAAAACTGACTCATTATTACATTGCAGACTTGCTGGGTATAAATACAAAATGCAAGCAAAACAGCAGTAGTAATACCTTCACATTTTTCTTGATCTATCATTCACCTTTCACAAACTGCAAGCTGTGATTCAGCTAAACTTTGCGCAAGTGTAACTTGGTATGTCATGGTTTGCCTCATCAACTTCAGTAGTCGGAGTAGGAAACGACCTAGAAATGCATCGTTGGCATTTTTCTTCAAAGCTCTCTTGTTACTGAAAATTTTGTTGGAGGCATTCAGAAACTCTAGAAAATACTAGGGTGACCCAAATTAGCATCCACTTCTACATCATGCACACTCTAGCTGTGATATTTTAATGTGAGTTATCAGTTCTAACACCAGGACACAGGAGACCTTTCACTAATGAAATGAATGGGGACAGTTATGATGTTCACCAAGTGGTGAATGAAAATTTTAATCCTTGTGGGGTATTGGGCTAAGTGTTCTGTTGGGAAGAATCAGGATAATAGACTGTCTCAATGTAAAAAAAAAAAAAAAAAAAAAAGAGAATGTGAGGTCGGATGAAAATGTTTCTCAAACTCAAGGCAAAGTTCGTAGTTTCCAAGTGGTAGTGAACGGACCTTGTGTTTGGGAAAACCTCTTGTCCTGGTGAATTGAATGACCGCTGCTTGGAGTAAAAAAAAAACCTAAGTTCTTGTCTTTTCCAGCAGATGAGATCTCACAAGGTATTTTATGCTTCCTGTGAATTAAGAGGTTATATTGATATTTTGTTAAAAAAACAGGATCTTTTTCTTGAATGTTTGGCTAACACTGCTGTTCCTCCCTTGTCCTCCTCCAACTCATCCTCTCAGTGCTGTCAGACTTTTCCAGCATGCTATGGTCCCATTTTTTTGTCAGCTCACTGCCCTTGAGCCATTTGATGTCAGTGGTGCTGATTTTGTGTGCTTCATCACCTGCGCTGTAGCCCCTCAGCACGTGCAAAGCCAAATAAACGTATTGTTAATAAAACAAGCCTTCGCTAACAGAAGTTATTTGTGGTATCCTCCTCTCGCTGTTGTTTGTGTTGCCTTTTGCTTTTGTGTGGCATGGTAGTGATGTGGTACAGTAAAGTGATGCTGCATATTTGTTTCCAGAAGTAGAGGGATGTGCATGTTTTGTTAAAATTATGGGCTTCTCCTGTATAATTTAAAAAAAAATCTAAGATAATTCTCTGTTTGATAGACACAGATGTCTAAGAATATGCTTTGACCTTATACTACGCATAAAGCTATGATAAATACTTGAGCTGCTTGCTCAGTTTTATTAAACGTCTCTGGTTTCTGGTTGTTCAGGGGTTTACTTGTGGCAGCTTGAAAGTTTGGTGGAATGATACTATGAAACTGTCATGTCCATCATTGAGGATGAGAGCTATGTGCAGGAGTTTTATGACTGAGAAACTTGTAATGAGCAAATTAGTTGGAAGACTTTGCATCTGGCAGTTCACCAAGGCTTAGCAATTACCCGTGTCATCAAAACGTGTTTTCATCTGAAGACGAAAGATTTCTGTGCCATCAATGACGATCTTCTAAACCAAAGTTTTATAAACAGTGTCCATTTAAACAAAGTACTCTTCAGTACTGGTGTATTGCTAATGATAAGCTTAGTTTTTCAAGCTGTACATTCAAAATAAATAAATCCTATGAAAGGAGAGCCTTAACTGTGAGCAAGGTGCTAGGAGCACTTCCAAAAGCTATTTTGGATCTAAGCAGTGAAAGTAGAGCAGTAAGGGTTAACATATCTATCAATAGATGCAGGAGATGAAATTCCTGTTTTGTTCCAAACTTCGCCTTAAAACTTCTCCACTTGACTGAGCTGCAAATGGGTGGGTGAGCGCTGGCCATGACCTCGGTGGTAACCTCAAAGGTGTGCCGAGATGCTAGCCACTGGAGTATGCCACGCTGTGCCAGGGCCTGCAGAAACTGCACTGTCTTAATCACACCAGCTTGATGGTCCTGTAAGCCTTGGAACAGACTTGGGTTTATGTGCAGGCAATGTCCTGGGGAAAGCGTGGAGGGCAAGGAAAATGTCATTGTCATAACCTACCTTAAAAAGACAGCGGTTTTAAGGTAAAACAAAGTCGTGGAGCTCTTCGTGGTTAATGCAGTTATGATGTGTTTTATGTTTTACTTGGGCAAAAAACTCCCGTTTATGCCGTGTAAGGTTTTGATGAAAGGTAGGAGGCTTGTCTGCATTTGTTGGTGCTTGTCCCACAGTGTTCACTGAGCGCATGCAACAAATACAGAATTGTTTGCACTGGTCTTGCCATCACTCAGTTTTCAACTGCANTAAAAAGACAGCGATTTTAAGGTAAAACAAAGTCGTGGAGCTCTTCGTGGTTAATGCAGTTATGATGTGTTTTATGTTTTACTTGGGCAAAAAACTCCCGTTTATGCCGTGTAAGGTTTTGATGAAAGGTAGGAGGCTTGTCTGCATTTGTTGGTGCTTGTCCCACAGTGTTCACTGAGCGCATGCAACAAATACAGAATTGTTTGCACTGGTCTTGCCATCACTCAGTTTTCAACTGCAAGGCACCTGTCTCTTTAACGGCCCAGTTTCTCAGGGGTTTCACAGAGTTGGTGGTTCTGCTCTTTGGAAGGATTTTTGAACTTTGAAACTTAAATTTATTGCGTGACAGGATTGTGGATGCCTGCCCCCAGTGATGTCTCACCCTTACTGTCATGCCGTGCGTAAATATTAAATATGAAGTTGGGCATCAAATAGTTAATGTGTACTTCTCATCACACTGAATACCCATACGGTCTTAATGCTCTTGCATGAGTTCTATGACAAACACTCTCTTTCTTCAGCTTGGAGAGCTTGTTTTATAGAAAATGTTTCTGCAGATTTTTTTTACCTCCACGTTATCTAGGAATTAAATTCTATAATCATAGTTAGATGGTATGGTTAGGTGGCACTGGAATGAAAGAAAAGTGCTTCCTCCTTCTCCCTCCCCCATTTTTCTACTTGCATGCAAAAAGCTGCAATTTTTTAATTTTTTTTTTTTTTTCAGATGAGCCTCATAATTACCCTTCTGTGCCTGATCTGGGCCTGCAGGAAAAGCCCACAGCATCTGTAAAGCTGGCAGCAGCAGGGTATTTCCAGGCAGGCGGGGTGGGGAGCCAGTCCATGGCTTTGTCTGAGCAGCTGAGAACTTCATCTGAGCCATGCTGTGGTGTACAGTAACACCGACCTGTGCCATCGGCAAGGAAAGCACTGAGCAAGTGTTGAGGCCAGTATTTATAGACCACTACGTAGCAGTCCTGGAAAGAGAGACGGAGAGGGAGTGCGAGAGAAATCTTGGCTGAACTGAGAGCAATTTTATTTCAGGTTTCTGTTATTTAAGCAACATCAAATAAATCCCCCTTGTCAAGCTTAATCTTCTCTCGGTGAATCATAGCAGTCCTGCTTTGCGTTATGACCAAGTGGAAGCAACAGATTTAAAACAAGACATTTGAGGGTAAGTAATTGATTTACTGTCATTTTTACCTCCAGCATCCTAGCTAGCTCGCTGCCCTTTGAGGGCACTGCATCGAGAGCTGGGTGCGTTGTGGCTGAGGGTGTAGCGCTGCCTGCGGTTCTAAGGATGTTGTGTGCGCAGGCATTTTGTATACGGTTACAGAGGAATATCAGGTGGTTTCTTCATTTAGCAACACGCTTGAAAAGGTCAGTTAGCATCACAGAAATACGTGCAGTCTGCTTCCACTACTGAAAGTAGTGCGGGTCATTTAAAATACCGTCTCTTAGTAATGTCTAGGTTGCATTTTAAAGCATCCATTTCTTGATGTATCTAGATGATCGTACTTGCGTGGCAAGCCTGCTATCTTATCTACACTGCTTTTAGTAGCAGAAAACATGAAGTTTTGCTCAAACTTCTGTCTGCTGTTAAATTAGCAGTTGGGGTTGATTCTGCAATAATTGGTTTTCTAGGAGAAGCAGGACAGTAGCTAATGGATGTTCTTGCATACCTTGGTTTGAAAGAGGGGGGGAAAAAAAGAAGTGGGGAGATCAGTGGGCTGTTGAGAGAAAGCATCCCCCTCCTTCGTGAATCGCTCAAGGTGACATAGAACACACCCCTGCGGGATATTCCCTGATAAGAGAAGGGAAATGAGTGTTTACAGCAAACTGTTAAAGCAAGGTGAAAGAGAGATTCTCCCTGCCTACCTTCGCATAGGCAGCTCCCTACAGCTTTTGAAAAATGAACCTCTTTCCATTACTCACAGTATCTTTTCCAACAGCCTCCTCAACGCATACAGGCTGCTGAGTTCATTAGTCTTCTTTGTTTGCATATTCTAGGGTGTAATTTTAAAAGCCAGGTTACCTAAAAAGGGGATAATTCTTCTAAAACTCTCTCCTGGCAGCAACATGTGAAATCTGTACAATTCAACGTTGATGTTTACTATGGTTAGCTCAGAGAAGATTAATGTGTTGCTTAAAGAACACAGCATTTCCCTGAATGAAATTTATCAGTTGACAGCCCTGGAATTACTTCTTTAAGTTAAGAAAATATAGACTTTGGCACTGGTTGAAGATTTTTGGGGGTGAGTGGGAGGGTGGCTTGCAACTCCAGAGGGTGTTAGACACATACTGAATACGTGTTGAAAACAAAAGTGTGTTAACATAACTTTAAGCCTGAGACTCAAACTAACAAATAAAAGGAAATGCAAGATAGGGCTCACATTAGTTCCTTTACTTGTTAACATCAAAGTTTTGCACGCACAGGGCATATAACGCACGCTACTATCCACTGGCTTAAGATTTGCCAAGTAAAGGATAAGAACAGTGGTGGTTTCCAGATCAGAAAAGCAGTCTATATGAGAACCTGTAGAAAAACATGTATATATTTAATGATCATGAGGGTCATTATTTCCAGTGTGTATCATATATTCCACATTTCGGTTAGAACACTTTGTTATCACAAACACTAGAAACATTAAGAAACTACTTTGGGGAATGCAACAGGCAAGACAGAAATGTGCTTTATATGGACAATTAACACTAATAAAACTGATCTGCTGGGAAATTGTCTCATTATGGAGCTATTCCAGTACATGGGCATTGGAAAAAATAAAAAGAATCAGCTGCCTTATAACCAGTGAATTTTATAGAGGACAGCACTGTCACATCTCTTTGAGGGTTATAAATAAATGATAAATGCAAGCTGAAACCGCCTATTTTTTCCTCTTCCTTACCCAAATTTATCTCTGCTTCTGTTTGAAGGTGATATGGGTGTTCTTTTCTCTAGTATCTTGTCCAAAAGGCAACTAATAAGAAGCGACAGAAAGTATAGTTGTTGAAAAAGGACTTAGCGTAGTGTATTTGGACACAGTAGATCACTGGACATTAGTCCACATCTTCAGAGTTGCGTTGTTACGACTGTACGTGCCTTGATGATCACAGCCTTGACAGTTTTTACTATTGCTGTGCTTTTTACTGCTATAAGCATACAAATTATTTACTACTGGTGAACTTGCATGATCCTTACAAAGCATAAACTGTTCTTCAGTAACTACCTGTGTGTATATCTTTCTCTGTGTTAATGTGGCTTACCTGTTGGTAACGGATAAAAAAAAAGGCGTCTCATTTATAACCAAGGACAGTAAACCGCAAGTGTGTACAGTGTTGTGGAGCAGCTGATGTAGAATGGTATCCACCCAGCCTTACAATGAGGTAGCTTGTTTGCTTTCCCATATTATTTAGGAAAACATTTTTTATTTTACATGTTTATGTGGCATTCAGGGGAAGTTGTGGAGAACAGTGCCAGCTTTGCAAATATCCCTGGTCTTGCCCCAGGGAAGAGAATAGCCTCTGAGTTGAATTTGACCTATTCATGAAGATCTTGGTGTAACCACGTATGAGCTCTGTAGGTATTTTTGTTCTTTGTGATGGAGTTTTCTTGACCCTTCCTAAGCCCCACAGTGAGATGCTTTAATGGCACGTAAACTTACTGATCAGTGAACTCTGTGCTAATGGGTCACATTAGAGGCACAGATTTTCTCTCTGATAGCTGGGATTATCCATGGAAACTCCAATTACCTGCTGCTGCTGGGGTGAGAAAAGTCACAGGCCACCTATTTAGCACTTGCGTCTGTAGGAATTGGGTGGTGCAGGGTTGATGTTGGGGCATTTTGACTATTATTAATATGCCTGGGAGGCGTCTCACGTGGTTACCTGCTAGGACGGGATGAACTCCCAGGCTGAGCGAGGCTGATTGTCTTCCAGAGGTTTTACAAAGCTGATGGCTAGGAAGGCTTCCCAGGAAAGCACAGCAGGGAGAACTTTTTTTGTGATGCCCCTGTCCCCCCATTAATAACTGGAGGAGGAGCAAAGACGTAGAAATACGTTAGTGGGCATGGCTCTGTCTCTTCATGACCATGTTGTGTTTGGGGTTGGATGTGGGTTGTCTTTGGTTTTTGAATGTCAAAAGCCAGCCTGCCCCTTTTCTTAGTCATTCTGGAGCTTGAAACTCATTGTATAACTTAAGCTTTAGCAGCTTTGTTTCCGGGATGGTGTAAACTGGAATGTTTGCTTTCATGTTGTGTTTGCTTGCTGTTTACCTTGCTCTCATGTTCCGTTTGAGGAGTCCCCGTCAGAACTAGGTAATCAAGTTGACACAACAACATCATTGGTGCTCTGCATTCATGAGGCAAACGAGATTATGGCGTAGCCAAAAAAAGTCCATGTGAAAAAAGGAAGGGAGGAATAGACTTAAAAAAACAAGTTTGCACGTGTACATACATGTAAAGGTAACTTTATAGAAATAGATGCGTGCCTTGGTTGAAGGTAGTCTTTTTGAGTCCTTATGCAAAGTATGCTGTGTAAATAACATGGGTAGTCCTTGAGGTCTTTGGTGATTTATCGGGGTGGGGAGAGGGCTGAGCGTGATTTCTGATGTTATTTCTAATGGTGCTATGCCAACATGGGAGCTTAGCTTATAACACATTAATTTTGAAGAAATTTTAATTGGGAAAGCAGTCTTCAATCCGGGAATGAGTTTCTAGTCAGGACCAAAACTACGAAGACAATTATGTTAAATAGCTGACACCTGATGGAGAGATCACATGCGTGGGTTGTGAAAGGATTCAAGTTTAATCTCATGGCTTTGCCTGATTCATGTCAGGGATGTTGGCCCTCATTTGCCATACTGTAGGTGAGCACTTCCCACACTAGCCTATGAAATACTGAGAGCTTCTCAGGCCTCTCCGTTTGAGGCTATTGCTCCTTGTACTATATGCTGAGACACTCACTGGACTTGGGACTCAGAGCTGGATTTCCCATATTGTAAGCAAGTCTTCTAACATATGGGGTATTGAGTCATTCTGTGTTTTGTGATCTGTCTTAAGAAATACTCATTTTTGTGTGCAGATTATATAAGTCAGAGCAGGCTATTAGGTATTCTGGAATAATAGTCTCTCTTTCCTTCTGTGATTTTTTTTTAGGAAATATTTTTGAAAGATCTTGATTTCAAGAGATTGAAGAGTAAAATCTCTTTTTTTAAAAAAAAAAATTAATATTCCTTTCCATCAGATTTCTTGTCCATCTCTAGCAAGTCATCCCCCTTCAAACTTAATCTTGGGGCAAACTGTTTCCTGCCGATATATATTGCAGTATTTATTTTCATCTTCAAGTTGGTTTCCTCTGCATTGTTTTGTTCTTTTTAAAATATTTATGTTCTCACGCAGAGATGGGAAAATGGGCATAAATTTACCTTTAATGTTAGTGTCACCTCAATTGTGATACTTTTTAGTGTCAGAAGAGTGGCGCCTGCATCGTTTCATTTGCGTAGCTCGCTCACGATGACTTTGGGAGCTCTTCAGGTTTCGTAATAAACTTGAGAGCAAATAAAAAAAGGCAAAAATGGGCTTATGCAACCAAAGAAAACCGTTTATGCTTTGGGAGTCAGTGTTCTTTCTATATTCAAGTGAGCTCCTGTTTGGCTCCCATCTCTCCTAGCGGTGATTTGCCTTTTCTATTCCTTCCACCTTTGAATTTATGGCTGGGCATATTCTTTTCCTAACCTGAAAACCTTCCTAATCAGAACTTTTGAACTCTGCCTGCAGGTGTCCCGTACAGCTATGTTACTGGCATGATGCCGTGGATATGTAAAAATTGAACTGGCATTGGAATTTACTCCTGGAGCCGGTAGTGCATATTGGATTTTGCAGTTTGATTTGTATTTGCAAATCACTACCAAGTGCTTCTTATAATTGAATTTCCCCTATGGGTGAGAGAACTTTAGTTAAAGTCGTTACATCAACAACGTTATGTATAGATTTCATGAGAATATTTAACATCTGAGGGAAATGCTGCTTAGCCTGAGAGCAGGTGCACGTTCAACAACATGTGTGTTTGCAGAAGACTGTATTTGTGGGAACTGAGTCCCTTGATCACTGACCTTTATCTTTTTCCCCACACACAGGAAGTCCGGTCTTATTTGAGCAAGACTTACTCGCTTAACCAGTGCTCATTTAGGCAGACCAAGAATGCAGAGAATTACACGTGGTCGCTCATTAATGTTGGTTTAGCAATAGCATTCGCAGCGTTAACAGTCCTTTCAAGTTTATCTTAGTCTATGGCTTGATATGTGAATACTTAGAGCATGAAGAAGGCTCAAGTTTTCATGCCATTTTAAGAAAAAAAGTGATTTTTTTTGTCTGCTGCTGCTTCTAATTTCCTTATAGTGCTTGATATTTTTGTGTAAAAAATATATTGTCGTTGCTAACAGTTCTCTGTGGTTTGCAGTTAAACTACTGAGCACCGATAGCCCTGGACACATCATGAAATCTGATCTAGATTGACATTCTCGTACTTTACAAGTTACAAATGCACAAAACCTCCTTGATTATACAGAAAGAAGGTTTTGGGGAAAGAACTGAAGCTTTTAATATGCTTTTTAGTTTAGATGCTGTCTTTCACGTTGGCTAATACGGACAGACCTTAACATGGATGACCTCACCAAAATAACAGCGCTTCAGATAGTGACCGTGCAGAGGAAGAATGAGGCAACTACTCTGTGTAATGCAAACTGAAAATCTCTAGCCTGATACTTCCTATGTCAAACTGGCACTCAAGAATGCATTTCTCAGAGCAGAGGACAAAAATACTCTGATTTTGCTCAATCCTTTGTGGACCAGATCGTTTCTTGGCCTGCAGGCCATATGTTTGAAATCTCTCACTTAAGGTCAGCATACCCTTTACTTAGACTTTCCACTACGTGCCAGGGCACTGAAGTGGGACCATGGTTTCTGTAAAAATTAAAATAAGCCAGTGAATCGTAGTTATTTACTGTATTTCATCCCACCTTAGAAAGCGTAAGTGTAAACTGTGACTTAATTAACAAGTACATTGTCCCAGTGCTTTGACTTGGAAAATTACTTATCAGTATCTAGACAGTTTAGCAGACCATTCATTCCTCCCTTTAAGCCATAAATAATATCCTTCAACTTCTCAGGAATGTTTTTCTGCTTGCTTTTAGCATAGGTACCTATGAAGTATTAATGACCAAGATAAAATTAATGAAGGGTGGTAATTGAATAAGGCTATAACACTTGCTAAACAAAACAAAAAAATATCCCTTTCCATCCCTGCGTCTCCTTTACTTCTTCACTACGATGGCTCATCATGACATCCAGCAAGAGTTTTGCCTACAAACCTTGAAACGTATCTTTGTGTTTATCGTCAGGACCTTGCTGGCAAATTGAGCTTGACAATGAGATGGTGAAGGCAGGGGGAAGCAGGGTGACCTGGGACGCACAGTTCTGCTAAAACCTTTCAAGGTCCGTAGAGTGCCTTTTCTTTTCCAGCGAATCAAATTACCAACTGGGCGGCTAGTTCGGTTGGCTAATCATTAATGTGCGACCTGTGAATTATGGAGCTTGTAACCCTTTCCCTTGCTAATTAATTTTTTTTTATGTGGTAAAATACTTTTCCTCCTGATGCTGTGAGAGCCTTTAACAGAGGCAAGCGCACTGAAACCTGGCCCGGGTTGTCCTGGAGGTGGGTTACCCAGCCTTCGTCCAGAGCCCCGCTGTTGCCTTGGCTTGGAAGAAACCGGTTCTGCTGGCACTGTCTCGTGGCCAGCGAATTTGGGGACTGGCCCACGGCAGGTGCAGTTGGTGGGCAGCCCTTTGCAGCTCTGAGGGTCAGGCAGCAGCTGCCCTGGGGCTCCTGGCGCCTGCGGAGGTGAGTGTGTGAGGTGAGATGCTATGTGGTGCCCTTCACGTGGGATAACTCCTTGTGCCGAGATGTGCATGTCTAACAAGCTTGATGCATGTGTAGTGTTGTAGTTCTGGCTGCTTTAGTTGACATGTGGCCTTTAGCTACCTTGTGCCAGTAAGAGTGGGGCCAGGTAGGTGCCGGCAGTTGTTCATCTCTCTTCCTTCTTCACACTGCTTGTCATCTGCACGTCTAGTGCACAGCACCACCGTGGATTTGAGAGTAGCTTTTTTTTCTCTGAACGATAATGAAACTAATTTGGAAGGATTTGTGTCTGCTCAGGGCTGCCTTGTCTCAGCTAGTGTCTTAGTCGGGTTCACACCTGGTGCCCCCCTCCTCTGTGTTCAGAGAGGCTGTCAGAGCACCTCTCCCACATGTCCCTGGCCCCACAGCAGCACTGCTTTGGCTTCACAGCCTGTCCCTCCAAAAGCAGTGCCATGTACGGTGCAAGATTTTTGCTTTATTTTATACCTAGTTACAGTAAAGACATTTCTTTTTTTGTGATAATAGCACAGGTGTCGCAAGGCATCTACTGACTCCAGTGCCTAAGCCATGGAGCGCAGCTGTGCATCTGTCGCTAAGCGAGGAGTTTTTTGCAGCCCTTTTAAACAGTTTGAAGGAAGGAAATCGCATACCCGCTGGATGTGGCTGGGAAGGGATGCTATTTAAAATGCAGTCACTTTCCCAGTTTTCAACAAGTCCCGCTAAGATGCTGTGGGGTAGGGGAATTGTTTGTAAAGTGCATATATGGTCAGAAAATGACTGTATACAAATGCTATCGTCCTTCTCCAGAGATCCAAAATCTGTCTCTCTTCCAAGATAGCTCTGCTTTCTTTAGTTCAAAAATAAATGTTGATGACTTTTTACTTTTATTGGCTCTATAACAGTATGAGAAAATGAGCTGGATTCTATTCTGGTTTGTCGATCGTCAACAAAATTGTTAAATGCTTTTGAACGTGAGCCAGAGAGCATGCAGCGTGACTTCAGGGCAGGCTTCAGGTGTGGTTTGTAAAGTGGGCTGTCAGAACAACAACTAGTTTTATTTTTTTGTTTGCTTGTTTGTTTTAAACTTGTAGGTTACGATGATGTACTTTGGAGTCATTGTAAGACAAATATTGAACTTCCTTGTGTCACTTCTGCCAAACCACTTCTTATCCTATATTTGCACTATCAGCTCTTATTTCTCTCATGGATGTTTTTGAATATTTCCACCAGTTAGCAGGATCTTAACTTTTTCCACCCTCAGAGCTCTTTAGACTAAAGTAATAGCTACCACTTAAAAAGCAATTTGCATCCTGAGAAGATTTTGAAAGTCTCGGTTAACGCTTCTTTCCTGTAGGGAAATGGCAATGTGCATGTTTTTCAGATGAAAGCTGAGAGCGTGTTAAGTAACTTATTCTGGGCACACACGGAATTGGTGCCACTTAATCTCAGAGTGAGTGATTTCAGCATGTAATGAACTTTTATGTGAATGGTTGGAAATTAATTATAAAAAAGAAAAGTGAACTGCAGCATGGTTACTCCACCTGTACAGAGTCAGTCAGTACTTTGTAAAATGTGCCAGGCAGGAGGGACTATGTGTCCCAAGGCCAGGCATCTAGATGACATGTCTATGATATAACGTTGAAATAAGTAGGCATCTTTGCATTGGGGCGTCAGTCTAGCTTTCTAACTCAAATGAAGTAAAAGTTGCTTTCCAGTTCAAGGTTTCTACAAAAAGCAGGGCATGCTGTAAATGGCAGAGGATTTGCTTTTGAGGTAGAGTCAGCAGTGAAACGCCAACAGCAAGACAGCAAGTCAAGGGATGCAGGGTCATGAATGCAGTTCAGTGTGAAGAAGCCACTACACTTCTTGGTTGCTTTCCATGAGCAGCAATTTAATTCAAAATGATGCAAGTCATGTCATGTCCAGTCTGAGTCTTTTAATGGACTTTTTATTGTCTAGAGTTCAAGGTAGTTAGAAAGATGAATGGTTTTAAAAAAATTAAAACAAGCTCTGATTTCTTTTAAAATGATGAATGAATTAAGAATACAATTTAAATCAGGCTGGAGAGCATATCACGAGGTGGACATAATTTTGAGAACATTCCCTAAAAGTGCTTGATACTGTTGGGCACGCATGATACAGTTCATTAATGGGAAGAAAGGGGAGATTTTACGATGGGGATTGGATTGTTGATCTACAAAGCGATGCTAGCCTGTACACCCAGCTGGAGAATACTGTGCGTATAGTCATACTCCAAGTACATTGAGAAATCTAACGTCTAAACATTAGAGCTGGGTTTTATGTCTTGTAAGCTGGAGCATAGCCGCGGTGAAAGAATATAAGTGCTGGACATCTCCTGCAAAGGAAAAGAGAAAGGAAAAAGTGTAATGAGACTAATCAAGTTATCAGATAATCTAAGAAGTAATGAATTTTAACATGAGTGAATGTTCATGTTTATTGAAAATAAATGAATACACTCAAATACATACTGTCTGAAAATATTAGCTGATGTATTCTCTCTAAGTTATATTTGTCTATGTCAGGGTGAGATTCTACTCCACAGTAAAGGAGGTATCTCAGAAATCAGGTAATTTCATGGATTTCAGTGACATCAGTCATGGATGAGGATGATATTTCACAGGGGTACAACTGGTAGAATTTGAGGCCCTGGTGGCTGGCTTTGAAACACTTTGCTGCACAGGTCCTCAAAAGATTTATGAGAAATACTTACATTCCAGTTGTTGACAGTACCATGCTTGCCTTATTTATTGGCCCTGTCATCTCCATGCTTTTGGAAATATTACCTCTAATTGTTCTAAATAATTGCAGCAACACCTGCTGGCAAGCCCCGAGCTGATATACTGGAAGCTTTCCCATGGTTGACGTCAGCCAACAAACCGTTTTTGTCCTTAGCAGATGTTTTTCGTTTCTTTTTCACATGGGATTTACTTAGGCCTATTCTCTTACTCCAGTAGAGGCCAGCCAACTCTTTCAGGCTGTTTACTGTCAGAAAATGCATCGATTGGGTTACTGGCACCAAACTTATATGGATGCTATTTATGCACGATGTTGATGTATTTTGTGTTTTATGAATTTCCTTCAACTTTTCTGTTCTTCTGTTTTCCAAAACTTTGGCATTTCATATTTTTAACATTCTAATTAAAAAAAAAGAAAGACAGAAAGGAAGAAAAGTCCTCTACATTGCCTGCCTTTAGATTATAGATCAACCTGATGCTGTTTGCTCTGGTTTTTGGTCTTACTCTGTTACCGTCTTGAAACGGTGTCTTTGCTTCCATTTGCTTTTAACATCGAAGGCGCTTTGTTCTTTGCTTGTTTACATTCTGTATGGTTTTACAAATTTCCGATTGCTTCCTCGCTGTTCCTTTCTATGTTTCTATTTATTTTCATGCTGTATGTCACAAAAGCTTTGGTTCACATTAAAACAAAAAAAAAGGATTAAAAGATTAATAAACAATGAAATATACCAAATGAATGGTCTTACAGTGGAAAACAGTAACCCTCAAACTATACATTGTTAATAATATGTACCTTGAATCTTTTTGTTCTTGGGGTAATGTGTCTTCTAAGTAGGAGAAAATAGTATCTCTTTCTTTTGATAGTATAGATTTGAGTAAGTTAAAAATTCCACATGAGTTGAGACTTCGTAAGTTCAATTTTTGGTTCATTGTTCTTTGGTAGGGTAGCTGCACTAGTCTGTTGATGCCAGAATTATATTTCATCAGTGTACAACATGGACATATACATATAAAGTGTTTCTAAGGATTTCAGACTGGACCATGATATACAGCAGCAATGTATTCCCTCTCTCTTTCTCTCTCCTGCCAAAAAATTACTCCCTTCTCCTAAAAAAATGCACTCAAAAGCAGACTTCAGCTATCACAGAATCCCAGAGGGGCCAAGCAAGCCCTACTGCTTTATTAAATGCAGCAAGAAAAGTGGTGTGGACTTTCTTTGTCTTTCTGCAGTGGCGGAAGAGTACTAAAACCGATATTGTGTCCTTATGTTGCACACTTCACTGGACACCTTTATAAAATGTAAATCTACAAAGTCCTGGGCATGGGCTCTTAGTTCCTAGTCAGCGTATCTTCTGCTGTCAGTGTGGCTGGTCAGGGCTCACAAAGTCTCCCTGTGTTCTTTTAGGGTATTAGCCTTGTATATCCAATGCTAGAAATCCTTTTTGCCTCTTTCTCTTAAGCTAGTTGTTACCATTTTGCACCATATTGCGGATATTCTTAATGAAAAAAACTCTTAAAGGTATTTATTTTTCATCCGAGAGCGCTTTGTTAATCAGTCACATGTGCTTTGTACGTGACCTTTTATGTACAGGGATGTTAGTCCTGTGCCTTGGAATACATAGAGGTACATAAGTAAATGAAGATATTTCAGCGACCCAAACTATATTATCTTACTAAAGCTTAAGTGTATTTGCCCTGCTGAATGATGGGCTTTCTCTGATTCTGCTTATTAGCGTTAATTATACTAAACTGACAATTTTGTCCTGTGACTTTTGAATCAGTATGGCTGTCTGTTCCTTGACTCAAATTTGAAGTAAACTCCATCTCAACTTGAGGAAGGAATCACTTCTGTTTTGTTCAGGTCTCACCCTAATCAAGAGTTAAAATTATATGCGTATGATGCCCTATACTGAATTATTCCTTAATATGGTATAATTTCAGCACGAACACATCAGGTTGTATTAGCTAAGTAAATTATACACTCCCCCCCTCCCGACCCGTTCTTCAGTGGTAAGATACCAAGATGTTCGCATTGATACAGTTAACAGTTTACAACCATTCTTTCTTTTGGAAAGTTCCAGTTATAATCATCTCCAGGCTCCAATTTGTGCCGTACATGGCCATCTATGTGGTTTTTTTGTACCCATTCCAGCCACCTGGGTCCCATTACTCCCATTTGGTTCCCACTGCACTGACTTCCTGTCTGTATTACAGTATTTATTTTAATTTTTGAGCATTTAACATAAAAGGTCTTGTATGCTCTGTACGTGCAAAAACCCCTCCACCCCATAAGCCAAAAGGTTCATTTAATTTCTCCATATTCCTACTTACTCACTGTAATATCAGTCCACAGGAAAACAGTATCAAAGTGTAAGAATGCCTCCTGTCAGAGTTCATCCACAGAGCAAAGAGTGTTTTTAAAATATCAGTTTTTAAAATCCTCATAACCCTAATTCTTACGAAGTCATAGAAAAATGCTGAAAGAGATCTCCAAGGGTCAGCTGACCTACGGTTGTGTTCCAAGGCAGGATCCTTATATACTTAAGCCACTCTTCAGAGACACTTTTATGACCTTTTCTTAAATGGATATTCTGCCAACTTTACTGGTTTCTCTAGACCACATGGTATGCAACAAGAATTTTGTGTTATGCAGTGATGCCTGGTGCTGAGGCTAAATTTGCTGTTCGCTTTCTCACTGGGAATTCATTGGAATTTATGGGACGCCTTTTTCATTTCCTCAAGCATTTTTTTTCTTTTCAAAACATACATATATGTGTGTATATGTATGCATATAAAATGTACTAGAACATCTTTCATAGTTTAAGTTTTTGTATAGTACTGCACCTCAGTGAGCAATGGTAGGCAGGCAGGAATAGTTTTATTTCTTGTAAGCAAGGACAACGATGATGCTATCCAAAAACATGCAAAGAGCCTTAGATGGTTCTATGTGAACGTGTAAAGACAGGAGTTTTGTTCAGGACAGTAGGGTTCATTTTCTTTCTAACCAATTAGAATTTTTAATTTCATATTGGTCCCACAAGTGAACAGAATCTTCCTCCCGTGGCAAAACAGAGGGTAAATGGTGTCAATGGCCTACCTCCTTGTTCCTCCTTTACTTTTCTGCCTGGACTAGTGCTTTCTGCCCCACCCTTACCATTATTTTCTTTCCCTAAACCTAATGCCTACAGGTCAGATGCATTAAAAGATCCTGTGCATAGACCATCCGCAATCTGAATTAGGGATTTTCTGTTGCACTCGTGGATGCTTTTTCTTCTGGCAGTGCAGGGATAAAGCAGAAGGTTCCTGGTGATCAATACAGAAAGGTATGTATTGGAAGTTACAGCACCCCAGCAGAAAATGGGCCAAAATGCTACTCCATGCACGCTACCCTGACATTTCAAACATGAATATCGAATTACTGTTTTGCTGTCTAAAAACATTGTGGAGGGGATACACAGTGACTGAGTGATTCAAGTACTTTTCACTGGGTAAGAAAGCAATTGAGAGCTAGAGAGGGATTAATTTCCATGGCCATCTAGTCTAGAGGCAAGTCGTTAAGCTATCTGTATGTATTTATATCTATTATTTTCCTGTTGGTCAAGAAAGCAAAGGAGAAATATAGGTCTTTGCTTCCATAAACTGAAATGGCACATTTGTAGAGAGCTATGCCATAAATACTAGAATTCTGTGAATTTTTAACTTGGTTGGAAGGTGAAAAGACAAAGGCACAGCTGAAAATGCTAGCTGATTAGTCTTGTGTATAAAATATATTTAAGGGGCATTAGCAAAGTTCTGTATAAAAATTAATTAGAGCATAGCACAGTCAGTTGTGATCAAAGAGCATACATTTATTGTGAAATATATGGCTGCTGGAGACAATTCATTTTTAATTTATTAGATTCCATAAATTGTTTTCTGATAGGTTAGGAACAGAGATATATCAAGCTTATTCACATAATACTGGCTCTGGTAACTAGCTAAGTGAATTATAGTTTTGAAGCATATGCTTACCCTTTAATAGTACTAGACATCAGCAATGAAACGGCGTGGAATTAGTGTGTTTTCAGGATTACAAAAGCACTTCTAGCATAAAAGAACATGTTGATATTGGCAAAATAACCCCCCGTGCTACTCCCGTAAGGAGTTAGGGAGAAAGTACACTTTGGTTTCCTCTTGGTGTGATGTCTAGTGGGTCTTCTGAGATGAAGATTCGAAAACATGGATTCTTGCGTCATTAAGGATCTAAAGTGGCTGCATCCAGGGTGCTTTTGGGTTCTTGAAATGTGTGTATGAATTTAGAGTGGAGTTTTGCTGCATTGATATTTTCTATGTTGTCCTTGATCTTTTGCCAGGGGCAGAACAAATCTATCCCATTCAGAGCATGACCACCCCTCCACCCAGCTGGTTTAACTTGTGCCTTCAGAATTGCCCGCATGGGTAGAAGCTGGCCCACGTCCTGCTGTTCCAGCAGCTGCCCCTGGTAAAACAGACCCACAAGGCCTGGATTATCTCTCACTTTGTAGTGCTGTTCACAGAGTACTGTTAAAAAGCATAAAAGTCATTTTTGCTAACCTTTTTCCTTATTTATTTCTGCCTTTCCTGCAAAATACAATACATGCTGTGCTGAACTCAAGGAAGATGTAAAAATTACAGTGCATATAGAACTAAAAATACAGTGCCAGTCTGACCGGTTCAGTTTACAGGCATAGTGGCTGCAGGAGTATGGGAATATGAGGGGAGGAAGGTGAGCAGTGTTCTCACATTTGATAACCTTCGACTTAATTGCACGCTTCCCCTGCTGATTTCTTAACGTTACTATACCTTTTAGCTTGAGCCTGTGTGCATATTATCCCGGTGCGGATTGGGATTCCTAACAAATAATCGTTCTATGTTGCTGTGGAAACCAAACTTATTTATGTATATTACATAAAAAAAGAAACCTTCATGTGTTTTTCCTTTTTCTGTGTTGTAGTGTAATTAATTTTCAAGTGCAGCCCTTTGTGAATGTCGAAAATGATCAGGTAAAGTAGAACAAGTTATTTTTCATTAGGAAGAATTCTAAAACTCCTGCTCAGTAAAGAGACCTGATGGCTGAAGGATGGAGTGAGCGTAAATATTCTCAGAACTGCATTTGGGTACTCAGTATAGGACATGTGCCAAACTCTTCAGAAAAGCAGCAGGATATTTTTGTTTTAAGATTATTCTGATATCTTGGGTCTCTTTTATGTTGTTCAAAATATCTGGTAACAATTTAAATATAATAGCTCACTCTCTTCTGTCTAATTTAGAAAAGGAAGGAGTTTCTCGAAAATAAACTCTTTTGGGGATGTCCAGGTGTGCACATCTAAATCCTGTGGAAGGTTGCACAACATCAGACTTTTGTTTTCTGAATAAGCTATTGTAAATCAGCAGGCATGAAGCCAAGTTATAATAGAAGAATTTATTATAATTTAATGTAGATGGTGGATAGAATGGATAGATTGTAATTGAAGCTAAGTGAATAATTCCAGTAAATAATTTATTCAATGAATTTATCCTGTTTTTCTACTCAGAGATTGTTTTTATTCCCCCCCTTCCCCCTTCCTCCCCATGTTTTATAGCCCCTGGGGTTGTTTTCCTCTAACCAGAAGGGTGAAGGCTGTCTTTGTTTCTTTATGTGTTGGGCTGTGCTGGCCACTGTGGCAGCATTGCCGTTTTGCGCCTCCATGTCCCCAGGCATGCACAGCTGGGACTCCATGCTTGGGAGGAGTCTGGTGAAGTTGGTAGGGCTCCGCGTGGGACGTTTCCACCACAGCAGCAATGCTTACAGAGGTGTGGGTTTGGTTGTGAGCACCGGTGCCTGCAAACACTGGTCTTGCCACTGCAAGCAGTCCTCACTGTGCCAAGTGACTCCCGACACTGCAGCGGGCATCCCTTCAAGGCAAGAATTACTTAGTTATGTCACGAGACTTGAGCTCCAGTCTCGGGGTTCACGGTTGGGTAGGACCTACTCAACAAAGACCTACTCAAGACAGTTACCGAGGGACTTTCTAGAGGATGAGAATCATGTTTCACTTCAGCCGTCAACATCTTTGGTTTCCTTTTGTGTATGGTATTTTGGTTTTGGGGGACTTCAAGGAGAGAGGATAAATATTTGTGCCATACAAACTCCTTCCAAAAAAATGTCTCCAATCCAAGGAGTGTTTACTGAGCAGGAGCTGTGCTGTTGAGCTGTAAGCCTTGTGGAGTTTTGTTTCTATTACCGTATATGCTAGCATCCTGCTCGTTGGTCAGGCTGGCCAACATGCTGAGTCCTTGCCCGTATTCTGTCTTGTTCTGGCCTTTCTTCTAGTTTGGGGTTTTTTCTCCAGCTTTTAAAACAGTGTTTCTCGACTTTGGGGATTTTAATCAAGCTTTATCTCCCCTCAGCAGCCCATTCCTTCTCCATCAGGAACTTGAACAAAGATTATTAGATGCTTAGACGTCCAATTGATTAATTTTTTTCCGATTCCCTCAAATGCCCAAGCTGGTCCTCCACACTTCATGTAACAATAGATACGCATTTTTATAATGTTTCCTCTCCTTATTGCTTCAAGTCATAAAAGAGTTTCATGTCACAAGAATTTAATGTTCCTGATTGATATTTGAAGTAGGACCCACTAAAACAAATTGAGCTGCTGCTGCTATCTCATAGCTATTATTATTCCAGGCAGGTTGCAAACTTAAGTAGGCATTACTTCATCAGGATTACAGTGGTCACAGCTTGCTTAGTGCTCAAGTAAACGGAGAGCAGGCTGAGACAAAATTTGGCCAGTAATGTGAACTTGTAATGCTTGATGTTGGAGTTCTGAGCTGCCAGACTGGGATACAGAAATTAAATCTTGAATGTAGCAGGAGACTGAAAATGAAGTGCTCATGGGGTGTACTCTTCCCTTCCTCCTGTGGGAGCAGCAGACTGATGTACAGTGGTAAGCTGGTCCTGCCATGGTTATACATTTGCTGAGTTCAACCCTGCAGTTACTAGATCAAGGTCTGCAGATATTAGTATTATAATTCCGTTGTATATGTTATCTCTTTGCCCTTCATATTTGTTTAGTGTGTATTAATATCAACATCTACTGCACCACAGAATCTGCTCTTCCATGCCCTATCTCACTTCTTGCTCCTGTAGCTCTAAGACATCTACCTGTACCTGTGGAAATGGGCTTTAATTCTCACACTGCATACTCGGCGCGAGTTTGGAGTGATACCACACAAAATTGTCCATCTTCTCTGTGCTGCTGTGGGTCAGACTTTCTCACTGAGCGTAAAATCAAGTAGCAGATTTGATTTCTTAATGAAGCTTGCGATTTTCTTTCGATAAAAGTGGAATGGTTTGATTTTACATAGATAATCCACGTACTCTTCAAAGTGACTCTATTTCTCTTGAACAACTTCAAAAAAAATTAAGTTTAATATTAATTTGTAAAGCAAAATTATTTTAATAATAGAATGTATGAACAATAATCTGTTCAGCATTCTGGTGTATTTTTCCATTGATTTCTATATTAATATTGGAGCAAAGACAGTAATTTCTGGTGCTTTTACAGCTGTGAAAACACGCCTATTGTGAAAACAGACTGAACTGTACCAAAGGACTCACTGTGCCAGCAATATTTAATACTTCATTGTAGGCCCACTGTTTTCAACATCTGTCCCTCATTTAGTATATTTTTAATACAGAATTTTTAATATGGGCAAAAATGTAACTATTTATAGTAAGATGCTTTCTCTGCTACTGAGAAAAAAGCAACATAGGATTCTATGAGAGAAAATATTTTTAATGATTTATAGGATTTGGGTCATTGGCCTTAAACTTCCATAAAATAGTAAGTCATTTATATTGAAATGAACACATTTCGAAGAACATGGATGTGGCTTATAAACAACGTTTCTGTGAAGTAAATATGGAAGACAGGAGGAAGCTGGAAAGGAGAAATGACCACGTGGCCCTCTTATTCTGCTGCACATTGTGCTTAAAAAGGAAATCATTGAGTTATTCAGGCGGAGATGCATGGGTGCAGAGGTCTCGTGTAGTAAAAAGGAAGAATTAGGAAATGAGTTGTGTGTGAAAGATAGTGAGGTTATGGCTACCTGATGTAATTTTTAGTGTTCTGCAGGCATCGTAGAATTGCTCAGGTTGGAAGGGACCTTAGGAAGTCACCTAATCCCATCTGAACCACATCTTCAGATAGTGTGTGATGAGAGCACTGGGAAAACATACTAGGGTCTTGCTGTGACTTACAATCCTTAAGCTTCTGTAGGACAAGCTGCAGAAGAGCACGCTGTGTGTTATGGTGTAATTGTTCCACACTAGTGTATTTTCCACCATCGTTTTCTGGAAGAGTACTTGACTGTTCTTTATGGCTTTTTATGCATGCAAGAATTAGAAAATCCTTGTGCTAGCTTGGCTGATGTGTTTTACTGGGGATATGTAACTTTTCTGTAGTGGTGAACAAAGAAGTCATACCTTATACTTGTCAGTTCATTTGTTTTTAAACTCTTGATGTGAAACTTGCAGGCTTATACAGAATCCTTGCGTAACATTCCTACAGTACACTGAAGTCCACACAAAAGCAGAAGAAATCACAGTGGGTATCATGTACTAATTTAAATTTCCAAATCTGTGGCACATGCCCATGCCCGTCTCGTTTGAGTATTTATCAGAAATGCTATGTAGATTAATTCCTCCCTTCCACAGATATGAGACTGCCTGACTTATTTATGAAAAGAGAACTTACATTTTCTTCTGTAGTAGCATAAAAAAAGGTCTGCTGTTAACTGTTTGTCCTGCAGTAATGCTGCCTGGGCAGTAATCGGCTTGTTCAGAATACGTTGTCCTAGATCAGCCTGCTTAAAGTTAGCCTGTGGATGATGATGTTTTATCTTGCAGGGTGGGAAACTGCGTACTAGGTTGGCTACTGTGATTTGTAAAATGAAGAGATCAGAATGGGATTCTGTGTTTTGGGACTAAAGAGTTTAACGGTGAGACTCGATGACATCTTAATTAAAAAAAAAATGCTGTAGGCCTGCATCTGTAGGCAGAACGCTTGAAATCATGTCCACAGTAACATTTAATACAACTTCCATTTGTTATTGTATTACATTTATTGATAGGTAAGTCAGCAAGACTTGTTATTAACTAAAAATACAAGAAATCTATTTTTTGTAATATGCCAGGCATGGGTTTTGGGGTTTTTTTGCTGTAGCAGCAGGAATCATATAAGGGTGATGTTGTTTAAAAATTTGTCAAACTATATTAAAGAGAAAAATCTGTTTTCTTTTGAACTTTAGACCATCTACATCAACCAGGGTCATTTTGAAGAACAGAGGTAGAGAAAAGTGTAAATGTGTGTACCTGAAGATGGCCTGTGTGGGCAGTTTCTTCTTCTAGGAACTCCGCCCACAAATACTGGAGTATGTAATCGTCAGGATGTGATCAGGACCAAAATCCCAGTTCAGAGATGCACAGGCAGGTTTGCGGGACTGCTGAGGTAGGAATCGTGTCTGACAATTCCTGTTATTGGCAATCCAGTCGCCTCTTCTAGGCCTGTGTCCTCATAGGAGTGCCAGTGTTAGGCCTGCAGCTGTACATACTTAGTCGCTAACTAAGAGAACCTGATTTTAATGGAGTTACATCCAGGGTTAAAACTCTATATGAAGCCAATTGAGAGATTCAGAGGTACCAACTCAATTCAGGCTGCCGTTGGGATCACAAGAAACTTGTCAACAGTAAGACTTACTTGCCCTTTTGTAAGGATATCTGAACCAAATAGAAATCATCTGAATTCTCTTTTCATGTGAAACTGGGAAAAAAAAAAAGGGTTTCGCATCCCTTGCCACTGTATGGACAATTAACTGTGGTTCATATACTTGTTTTAAACATTATAGAAACAAAATATGCCTAAAATATCCCAGTACTAAGGGCCTCATCTGTACCAGGCTCAGCAACACCTTTGAATGCACATTTCCACTTGACCATACTGCAAGATAACATTTGCAAAGCAGCTCCCATGTAATAAAAAGTGCTGATTTCATAGGAGATTGTAAATGACAAGCTCCGTGTCAAATTTAGCTGCTCTTTGGAGGTAAAAATGGAAGCGGAGAAAATTAAGAGCCCAGTATAATTAAACCTCTTTCTGAACTGTTGCATTTTATATATTATGTTAGTTTTCAAAGGTGAGGGCCAAAGTAAATGTTTGGAGTTCACTCTTGGCGCAGCGGCGCAGCAGAGATTGACGTGCATTTATGGTTCCATCCTGGACATTGGAAAAACCCTGCTCACTGTTGGGGAGGAACGCGCTTGGCACAGAGTCAAGTGCGCGGCGTGGAAGCATTTGCCCAATTAGTGTTTTAACAGCTGCTTAAGGTTGGTTTCAATGGGAACAAAATTATTGAGCACAATTTTATACAATTAGTAGAGCATAAAACACGTGGTGTGTCTAATTAAATGTTTAAAACTATTGACATTACGTAGCTACTGTTGAAGTAAATGAAGTGGAAAATCGTTATGATTTTTTCAGTTGGTAAATTACTTCACAATACGCTGAAAGGCCCATTTGATAAGATGAACTCAATCTTGATATGGAATGATGAGCACCAGTGGCCTTTTCACACCCCACAGGTATGCAGAGGTCTCACAAAGTTAACTGGTACGACTGGTTGGCGTCTCAGGGCTTTCAAGTCCTGCCAGCATGTGCTCCGCTCTTCAGAGCACGCTGTGTTAAATGCAAGTATGTCCCACTCCTTTAGTCTACTACTCCTTTATCCAAAGGGTGACAAATTGTGCATTGTAGAGCTGAAACCCTCACTTTCTAATGCCAAAACAATAAAGCCACTGAGTAAAGATTCAGCAGAAAAGGCGTTTGAAACTGCAAGCAAATTTGCTTTTAAAAATCTGTCATATTTCATGGCTTGCCATTGTTGAAGTGTTTGGCGTTTGTTTTGCAGTTCTCAACATACGTATGGAAATGTAATTATGTATCATGCAACATCAGTTGTGTGATTAATTTAAATGTAGTTGTGCTACCTGCTGGAAGGCTATTCTGTCCAAGCTTATAACATCTCTGTTCTCCTTTTTATTTAAAAGAGTACTGAACAATGTTGACAATGAAAACAAACTTTTGAAATTAATTTTTCCCCATTTGAATCAATACAACTTTCTCCTAGCTGCTAAGTAGTGACACACTTTCATGTACAATACTTTTTTTTTCCTACTTTAAATGCAATAAAGAAGAAATAGCACAAAACTAGGGAGAGATGTTTGATTCCAGCTGTGGCACTTATATCCAGCAAAGACAACAAAATAACACTGAATTTACGCTGGGCTAACTGAGGGTTCACCCAGCCTTTTTGCATTGAGCATTTATAGCTCTTCAAGCCAAGTTTATCATTCTATATAATACTTTTAGTAGCTGTCAATGTAACATAAAATAAGTGTAAGCACAGGGGAGAGGTAAACATTCTCCAAATTAAATTATATTTCAGGGCAATAAATGAAAAAAAAAAAAGAGCAGTTGCCTTTGATAGTAACTGATTGTGCATTTGTTTTCTGTGACCTTCAGGAAGCCATGACATAGGGTTAAGCTGTGATTACAAGTTGCATGAAACATGCTAGCACTGTCTCCCCCCAAAAGGCAGCGGATCACTCTTCTGGTGAGGTGGAGTTGAAAACGTCATTACTCAATGTCTTTCCGTCAACTGTTGGAAAAAATATAGAAGCCCCACACATGAAGTACTGAAATTACTCTTTATGACACAGCTGCAAGCCCATACATTGAGAAGAGGTACAATTTTGAATCTTCTAGAAGGAGGAGGAAGTTCTACTAAAAGTGATATGGGATTTATACCAGGGAAGGGCAAATGGCAGTAGCTCTTCCCTTTGTTGGGACCACCAGCAGCCTTTTGTGCAACTGCTAAGGCAGACTCCCCTTATGGACACCGCGCTGCCTTTGGTGATGGCTCACACTGCATAGATTCAAATCCAGAAGTATCTGGAATGCTCTGGTAGACTCTGGATTCCCTGAGAAAAATAGATTTGCAGTTAGTTACTGATGCTAAGCCTTCCTTTTTCCTTTCTCAGTGAGCCTCTTACTCCTGGAGGCATCCTACCCAAGAGCTCGAAACTGAAGAGGTTATTCTTCCTCTTATGTAGGGAGAGAGAAGAGGGCAAGTACATATGAGCCAGACCTACTTCCTAGAAAACTAAAACTTACACCTGATTTCTGTCAATCACTTGAGTACTACTCAGGGACTCAGTGTCTTAAAAACTCTCTGGTACGGCATGGAAAATTATCTACATTTTCCTGACATAACTCAAGCACAGTAAGAAGTCCATCTTTTTGTTTGAGGAGGGCTTTCAAATGTAAATTATTTTATCTGCTATTTTAAATTTCATAACATAATTTTTTTTAAAAACTACACTGATGTCTTTAGGAATAGCGTAAGTGGTCATCCTTCACAAGACCACGTGAAACATAGATCTGCAGAAGTCTGTGGTGTGTTTTCAGTGTGGGGCTTTTGAAGGGCTGTGGGAGAAGCATCAGGGCTGCGTGTGAAGCTGTGGTGCTTCAGCTGTGAGCTGAAAGAGTTAATGTTCAAGTTCACCATGAGCTGTGTTTACTGAGCCTTTCTTATTCCTTTGTGATAATTGGCACCTCAGATTCTCTACTAATTAATTGGGCTGCAAGGGGCAGGTGGCGCCATTCTATTTTGATAAACCCTGTCAGCAATGTCTGTATAATCTCTTTGTTTAATTAAAATGAATTTGTAATAGGGGTGCATGAACTTCCAACAGTTTTTTTTCTTCTCTTCCTTTCTCTCTCTTCTGGCTTTGCCTTGCTTCAGTAGGCGTTCACTGTTGGGGGGCAGTTCTGCAGTTGTGGCACCGCCACAGTCTGTGCGCTATTGTCACTCTCCAGTCTCTTTAGAAATGTCTTACCTCATCAACACTCCCCCAGCCATAAGCCATTTATTTTGAAATGCTTTCCTTTTTTTTTTTTTAAACAAAGAACGTATCTGTAAAGAGATTTCAAAATTTCTTTCTACTTTAACTTAAAAACAGTTTGGAAGGCATTGAGGATTAAAATTGAGTTAAAACCAAAATATTTAACCATTCCAATACATTACTGTAACGTTTCATGTTTTATCAATTCATTGCTCTTATATCTCCATGGCCCTGACAAAAATTTAAAACAAGCAAACAAAACCCAATGCCAAAAGCATTGCCTGTCTTAACTCGAGTCAGTTCAGGCAATATGAGCAAGGGTCAACTATTTTTAACAATCCCTCACTGAGGATACATTTCAGGATGGAGAGCTGAAAGTTTAAATTTCTGCTAAGATACATACAGTTTGAGTGTGTGTTTTATTATGATTATTGAAACTTGCTCGTGCCGACTGCAAATATCGAAGTGGACTGTAAACTCCATCCTTCAGGAGGTTGTGTGGGTCCGAAGGTCCCCTCCTTCCCTGAGGGCCTCCCTGATGTTTTGTCTAGCTCGTCTTCACATTCCAGAGCAGAGGACAGAAAGTCGCAAGAGTTGGAACAAAATACGCGATTCATTCTACAAACATTTTGAAGGGATAAGAAGGTGAAGGATAACTGCTAAAGGCTTCCTATGCCATGGAGGACATTTCACATCATGTACTGATCTCCTCCAGTGGCATGACAGCCCACTTCTGTGGGCTGCTATTAAAGGGGAAAATTATGTTCTTCCCTTTGTTTTTTCTCCTGTGCCTGTACAGGAGGCATGCTGGAGCCTGACAGAAATAAGAATCCCAATTTTGGCCAAAGTTTGACTGCTAAGAAGTCTCTAAAGCAGGCTGTCAAACTCTCATAGTAATGTGAATGCCTTTAGAATCTGAAAGAAAAAAAAAAAAGTGTTATGTGGTAGTTTAATTCCCTTACTATCCCCTCAGTGTTCAAGATGGGGCAAGTCACGAATTGATAGTGGCACTCATTGCTTCTTCATGTTAATTTGAAAAGGGTGGCACAAAAGATCACTTCTTCAGTAGCATCTGTCTCAGCATTTCCTCAGATCCCTAGGACTCTGGTGTTACATTTGACGTGTTCACTTGCGTTTTGTGCTGAAGCCACACATCCAGCTCATTTTCCTGCGATCTGTTTACTAGTCACACAGATAGGTGGGAATATCCCTGTTGCATACTTACAGAACTCAGGAATTGTACGATGCCAGCCTGCGTGGCGCTGCAGGGTGTGTTTCATGCTGCCCTTCCTACCCGTTCCTTTCCTGGGCTGTCTCCCTGAGGTCCTTCCTCCCTCTTATTGAAAAAGCAGCTGGTGGCTCAGTGTGAGCAGTTAAGGTCAAACAACACTCCGCTCGTCTGACAGCGATCATCACACCCAGAAAGTCAGCTCACGTGCAAGACATGAGATCTTAAAGTTACATCGAGGAATGTTTTAGAAAGCCTCCTTTGAAAGATTATTTTTTTTCGTAGTTGGCAGTGAATTAGCCTTTTCAATGGGACATTGAAGGATAAGCAGGCAAACTTGTCAGCATCCCCCTGCAGTGCTCTGAATGGATGCGCAGAGTTGCCAGCGTTTGTAACCTCATCGTTAGCCTCCCAATAATTGCTCCTTGCCCGATATCCCTAGTGTCCGCACTCAAGTGATCAAATGAAAATTTCTGCTTTCATGCAAGAAAGCAAAATGAGATTTCTAGTTGTCATCACATCAGGGAGAAGTTTGAAAACGTGATTTCCAAAAGCCTGAAGACTAGCATGAAAACAAGACAACAAGAAATCCTTGTGTTCAAATCATCTGTGTGAGAGTATCAAAAGCTACAAATGGGCTTTTACTGTTAAAAGAGAATGAAAACAGAAAATGCACACTGTGCAAAAGATTGCAGGGTGATTTTACCTTTCCCGAAAATCCCAACTCGCAAAGACGTATGCACTTCTCCAAATGTATAGGCATTGGCATATAGCAGTGTGGATTTTATTTCCGCAGTCGTAAGCTGTCTTGCCACTGTTTCCCTGTTTAGCAGAAGGATGCTGTGCAATGCCTACTGGGCAAGGGAGAGGAAATTTCAGTTCTGTCTCCTGGCATTTGGTCAGCTTCGTAGTCAAAATAATGTTTGCAACACAGAAAAAGCAATCCCCGAACTTTTCTGGAACTCAAGATGCATCCACCGATTTGCCTGCATCACAGAGGTTGTTAGATTTGTTGTAAAATTGTACTTTTGAGGTACAAGACCGTGCAGACGTTTAAAATGGAGTGGTTTTAAAGGTGTCTCTTGGCCCTCCCCCTCTTCTGCCTTAGTGCCTTAGGAGTCATACTGATCGCCTTAACAGTTTTGCTGAGCTCTGTTTGTTTGCGAGTCCAAATGAAAACATTTCACGAGTTGAAACAACTTCAGAGATACGTGAAGAGCTCTGTTATTTGGGGAGTTAATTGAATTCCTGTCCCTCTGGCTTTAGGTGACAGATTCCCAGGCAATTGCAAGGTTTCTTTACAAATACCTCCTCATTGTGACTATTGTGCATATGCAATGATTATTAGTAGATTCACAGTTCAAGTTATGATGCTGGCTTTCTGAGACGTGTATGTAATATACAAAAAATATAATAATAAAAATAAATGGATGACTGATGTGGCATTTCAGATACCTCAACGACTCCTGTTTTGAGAGTATTTCGTTTCGTGGTTTAGTTAGGGTCCTTTTGGTTCCAGACTTCATTACTTCTAGATTGCCACAGGCAAGTAAGTATTAACGTGTTTGCTCCCTATTACTCTGTAGAATAGAGGTGGAAACTGCTGAAATGCAGCATTTAGTTTGTGAAAATCCATCTTTGAACGTGAATCACTATATACGGTAATTTCTGTCCAAATTTTAATGTGGCAAGACCCGAGTACCTCCCAAAGTAATCCTTCTGTATTGCTAAATGTTAACAATGGCAGAATAGCAATTCGTTTGCAAAGACCATCTTTTCGGTTGCAAAGCTGTCTTTCAAAGAATTGCGTGAATGCTAGAAACTGAACAAAAATTATTTATGCCAAAGAGGATTAAATGCCTTCTGGGAACAAGGTATTCCACATCTGAAACATGATGCTGTTCTTGCTCAGATGTCTTGAATCGGTAAGTCCATTTCTGTGGTTTATATGTACTTGCTACAGAGAATCCGACTTCGCTGATATGAAAGCAAGGAGTTAAAGCTGTCAAATGGTCCCATTTAATTGCACTACTTAGATCTTTCATGTAGGCTGTGAATAATTATTTTTAAGTTGAGGTTCATGACATACAAAGGGATGGTGAGAAACTTTTATTGGTAGTAATTTCCCTCTCCCAGTGTGCCCAGAATGTGTGGGCATTAAGGAAGTTTTGTTCTCTCCTGCCCCATAAATTCAGCAGTTCAGAGGAAAAATTATATCAGCTACATACTATGTAGAAGATTGGTACTTGAAGAAGTAATTAGTAGGGTAAAAAAGACTGAGCAGTAGAAAGACTCATAAAGTTGTATGGGGAAGGTACAGAAGAATCTACGTGAAAAAATCTACGAATAATTTTAGAGCAATAAAAAGTCTAACTTCTCTATTTGACAAAGTTATTTTTCAAAGCCAGTGGCCCCAGCTGATGAACATTACATAGCCAGTAAATGTGACAAGTCACACTGTAGATTATCAGTTTAGATCATTTCTTCTCCACTTCACAGGTAGTGGAGTTATGACTTGTCAAAAACTGGTATTTGGAGCTGTCAAATACAGTGGCATTGCAGATGCTTTCCTGTTGGCAAGATATACTTTTCCAAAATGATATTATGATTAATCCACTTGGGAAGCTGTTACAGAGACTTATACTGTAGAAACTCCACTCTTCTTTCTTGCGAGATCATCTCTGACCATTTGAATGCTAATATCGCCTTCTACATAGTGTTTGATGCCAACTTCTATGAGTTACATGGTCAGCCAAGGTCAATATTTCATGTTGATTTTTGCCTAGAGTTGATTAATGATGGGTCTTAGATATGACATCTTGTGCCATTTTTGTTGCTCTGTAAATATATTGAGTTNAGAAGAAGCTATGTGAAAAAATTTACGAATAATTTTAGAGCAATAAAAAGTCTAACTTCTCTATTTGACAAAGTTATTTTTCAAAGCCAGTGGCCCCAACTGATGAACATTACATAGCCAGTAAATGTGACAAGTCACACTGTAGATTATCAGTTTAGATCATTTCTTCTCCACTTCACAGGTAGTGGAGTTATGACTTGTCAAAAACTGGTATTTGGAGCTGTCAAATACAGTGGCATTGCAGATGCTTTCCTGTTGGCACGATATACTTTTCCAAAATGATATTATGATTAATCCACTTGGGAAGCTGTTACAGAGACTTATACTGTAGAAACTCCACTCTTCTTTCTTGCGAGATCATCTCTGACCATTTGAATGCTAATATCGCCTTCTACGTAGTGTTTGATGCCAACTTCCATGAGTTACATGGTCAGCCAAGGTCAATATTTCATGTTGATTTTTGCCTAGAGTTGATTAATGATGGGTCTTAGATATGACATCTTGTGCCATTTTTGTTGCTCTGTAAATATATTGAGTTAAATCGCTAATACTGCTGGCTATGGACTTTTATTTGTTTGTTGTCTTTTTTCAAGGTCTGAGTGCCCTAAAGTCTTAGTAGAGATTGAAACTATTCAAAGTGTTGAAGGGTAGCTCCCTTAATTTATCGTTAGTTGTTTCAGTAATGTTTTTTGAGGGGGAAAAAAAAAACTAAAAAAATCTGAGTCTTCAAGATAGCCTTATGGATCTATTTATCAAGAATTAAGATCAAGACTAACAAGTTACTGAAGTGATCAAGATGCTGAATCACGCAACATATGAGATTTTGAACAAGTACAACACATTTTGGATTTGTTTGGCTCATGGAGGAGGGAGAGTCTCCTAAACTGTCAAGGTTTTAAATCCAAATTCTCAGTCTATATCAGTTTTATCCTAGGAGCTATTTAGCATACTCTTTTTTTTTTTTTCTGCTACAGGCAAGTTGTCAGCACCAGGATGCAACCTGGAAACTAAATATAATTTGTTGTAGCAATATTTTTAAACATTATGGTGACTATGCTTTTATACTTTGACTGTATTTTTAAATAATGCTTTTTAAAAGGTAAACAGCTGCCTCTAAAGAAACATGGAAATAACATCTTGATTTGGTAACAGTTCTGAGAAATAGCACTTCTTCACTATGCCTGAATTTAACAAGCGGAATACTTTTTCTTTTTTAAAAGTGGTATTAGTTCTGGGAGCCTATTGTATATATTTGTGTTATTCTAGGATTATTGCCTATTGAATATTTGGCAAGATTTGGCTAAGAATTATCAAAGAATTGCAATAGTCCCCAATAAATTTGCCATTAGAATATTCACATAGCTACATTTCAGTATGTCAGTTTTCAAACTTGTGTAAGCTTATAGGTGTGAAGGAAGCAAGTGGTACCACTTTCTGTATATTAGCCTGTGTCCTCGCAGGGTCAGAGGGCTTTTCGACCCAAGATGAATAATAAGTACCTCATTCAGATCCCCATTTACAAAGGTGTTTGTGAGTATGATTGAATAGCTCTTGAGAACAAAGAAGAAAAGATTGGACTAACCCGTTCACATCTTGTAACTTCAGCCACCGAATAGGCTGGTGGTTACTGCCCCATTTATCTGGGGAAAATTCCTTGCAGAAGTTTTAAAGATACTGTAATCATCCGCAAGGTGATAGGTTAAAAGGACTACCAAAACCACCCATAGAAATGTGAAGCACTAAAGAGGCAAACACTGGAGACAGAAAATGCAGACGGCACATCTACTGTATCGATTTGTTTCTCCTGGAATTACAAAGCCATTCTTCACTTAAAATTAGTGACTGGCAGGGACTGGGTCACCAGGCTTGTGACCTAGACCCCATGTTTCCCTCTCGGAAGGACTGTGGGGATGTGGACAGGCCAGGAGCACTGGCACTGGTGCACTGTGTTCCCTTCCCCGATACCTTCTCTACAGAGGTCTCTCAGAAAGGCATGCGTCTATCCTCTTGCTAAAGACAGAACTCTCCCTGCCGTGGTAGAGAGGAATCGGTTGCAAGAACAATGTGCCTTTTGGGTGTCTCCGCATAAAGGTGAGGCCTGTCGTGCCCAAAGAAACAAGCGTTATCGTCTCTGGTTCAGGTTGATTGGTGGGTGGGTGTAGCAGCCTTCAGAAGCTGCGCAGAAGCACATCACAACTGATGAGTGGAATTTTAAAAAGCTGACATTTTAAAAGCTGTGTCACAGTTTAAAGCTGGGCTGGCTATTAAACGGATGACAGATGCTCTTTGTTAGCCCCCTCCCTCCCCAAAAGGGGGGAAAGAGAAAAGGGAAAGAGACTTACGGGTTGGAAAAGTTAAAACAGCTTTAATCTAACTACAATAATAAGGTATTGTAATAATAGGAAGAATAGTAATGAAATATAAACAAAATCAATATCAAGCTCCTCCCTCCCCGATGAGGAATACACCACCCGGACACAGCATGGCACGCCCCAGGAAGGTCCCAAACTGTTCTCAGCAGGAGGCGGGAACTGGATTCAGGAACGCTCAGATCAGAGGCAGAATCTTCAGGCGGAGTCTTCCTCTGATGCTCGAGCAAGGAGCTGGGCAGAGCTGGAGAGCAGCACCCTGCAACATCACCAGGACCCCCACTAACAGCCCCATGCTGGGCGGAAATAGGCTCCTGGGCCACGGGTGTGGGTGGAAGCACCAGGTGAGGCTGCTTAGGGCCGTTAGAGCCCATGGGTGCCCTCAGGCCCCTGGCCATAAAGGGAGAGGGAGTGACCCTCCCGATCCCTCAGATTTATACTGAGCATGCTGTGTATGGGATGGAATACTGCATTTGGTCAAACCAGGACAAGCTGCCTTTCAGTACAGTCAATCTGGGAAACGTTTTTCCCAGCCCAGGATCATGAAGGAAGTAAGGAGGTTTTCATTACTGCCATGGTATTTATGTGTGAGCTCTCGGTGTATGGGTTAGTAAAGCTGATCTGACCGTAGCAAATACCTGTGGAGATTTTGGTGATCATCAGCGATCAGTATGTAACCTGAGCTTAACATCAGAAGGGTCTGTTAACTGCAGTAGGCTGCTCATCTAATGTTACTTATCAGAAAGCAAATTAGTGATAAAATAATTGACATAATCTCTATCTTATACTCGGGCCTTGTAACACTCCTAACCTAGGCTGGAAATTCTTAGTCTGCGTGATAGGCATTGTAGGTAGTGACACTGAGCTCCTTTACAGTGCTGAACTCCAGGCTGGTACATTGATAAAGAAGGGTGCAGACAGATGTTTGCTGCTGGAACAGATGTGCTGGTTTTAGTACATTACTGCTTATCTGCTGATGATTACTGCCTTTCTCCCAAAGAGAGGTGGCAAGACCACTGAGTGCTTCTCATCTGCTTTGGTATAAGCTCAGATATCTTGCCTTAAGCTGCTGTTGAAGGCTGTTTAAACTAAGCCCAGCTGACTTGTCTGCAAAATAGATGGGGGTCTTGCACAGTTCACTCTCGCTAGTGTTTTGTAAGGAGCAATAACATTTCAGCAGACACAGAAACGGATGTGATAATTTTCCGTGTGACTTAAAAAAGGCAAAAAGCATCTTGTAAGATCTCCGCCATGACCTAGATCAAGAAGATAGGGACATTGCTGTTACATTGGCTGTACCTACAAAACCACCATTGACTTAATAACCATACATCTTCCTAGTTTATAACTCTTTAAAGTCATCTTAATCAACCCTTAGGGTTCCTAATTCTTGGGTTCAGTTGAAAATATACTGTATTTTCAATGTGCTCATTTTCGTTAGCAGAATTTACGAAGCATACAGATTTGTGTAGTAGCTGCTTCTATCATTTGTGCTGCAGCTCCACACAGAAGTAGAGAAGCAGCATCTTTGCAATTAGGAAAAATAAGCAGTGGAGATAAAGAAGCAAAGCCAATGCTTCAAACATATTCTCTAGATGTCAAATAGGCAGTGTTTCTTTAACACAGATCTGCCCTTGGAACTGGGAGTGGGGCATATATTTCAAGAGATGCCAGAAATATCTGCTTCTGGGAGGCTGTGTGGTACTGTGGCCAGTGTTTGCAAGAAAAAAATGTAAACATCTCTAAAGATAAAATATTATACGCTTCCGTAAAAAAGCAAAGGATGTTTAATTTGTAATGTTGCATGCTTAAGTTAATGGAGGTAAGAATATACTGCTAATTGGTGTGACAGTTCAGCGGAACAGACCATCTTTACGTACAGCTCATGTTTCATTCAGTTCTACTGTCTGATTCCACAGGGTGATTTAAAAAATAACAAATGCATGAATATTTAAAAAACAAGGTTGGACTATTTCTTGAACAGTTATTAAATACACTGTTTCAGCTGTAAAAGTAGCTCAAAATTGCTTCTGGAAGTTTCTTGCTTTAGGTTAGGGGCATTACGTTCATGTATTGTGTAGACTGCCTGCATGAGTTGCTGCAAAGTTCATTATACTGCTAAGGCTGTCAGTGGTATTTATGTATATTCATGTGCAGTGAACCCTTGAACCTGAGCTGGTCATCTGAGCGTTGCTTGTAGTTGGAGTTGTGTTTATGCTTAACATTGGTAGTGGTATTTAATTGCTCCCTAGGAAAAATAATTGCAATTTGAACTCGGTCGTATAGTAGAGAAGGGATTGCAAAAATGCCAGGCTCACAGGAAGGATCGTCGTTCTTACACAAGTATTAATTATTTGATTTCTGTTTTCAGGCTCCTGTTTCCAGAGTTTGGAAATGAATGTGGAACAAGTATATAATTCAAACTGTGCCATGTCCCACTCCCATTAAAATCAGTAATGGCAAAAATTGCGTTATGGAATTAATCCTATTTCAAAAATACTTTCCAGGCATTTTTCGTGTCAGCTGCAAACGGGAGAAAGGGTGACGATGCCATTTTGCAATAGAGAGGAGTGGAGATCTCGCCTTATACTCATCTGAAGAATTTCTAATTCAAAGTATTGCAGTGTTATCCCTGCTAAAGTTTCAGTTCTCATAATATAATATCAGATGAGAAAATCCTGCGTAACGTCTGGTATGTCAACAGAGCTGTTACGGTTCTGAGCCTGGTGGTGGTATACGTGTCTTCAGAGTTGCATTTTAGAGCTCTCCTGCCAATGTAAAGGGAGTTTATATTTCTGTAACTCTAGTGGGGATTCCTTTGGCTTGACACAATCCCGGGAATGTCTTTCAAACCATGTACATACACAGAACAGATGGCTTTCATGGGAAGCAGGAACTACCGTTCAGTATGTGAGATTTTTTTTTTTTCCGTTTCTTGGTAGCTTTCTAACTTGAAATAATCCTTCCACACATACTGTGTAATGGGAACAATGTCTTGATTCTGTCTTTGTCCATCCCTCTCCTTTTTTTTTTCACTTTGCCGTTCAATTCAAGGAGAACTGCTTTTCTCAGACTCTGAGGGTACGGGGGTTTTCTTTGAGCTTCAAATTCAGTTACTACTGCATTTAAGCATTTGGAATGAATGCTGAATTACTGAAACCAAGCCTTAGTGGAGAATTGGACAATACAGGGTACTGTTTTCTTCCTCTCCGACACCAGTGCAATCTGACCAAAACTCAGAAAAGTAATTACTGGCAGAAATGTAGCTCCATATGAAAAATAATTTTTAGGATGTAATGTGTTTTGCTTGTAATTTGATTAACTGTGATCATTTTGTAGTATCATACAGAAACATCAGTGAGTGATCTGTTGTCATAGAATATGATATGAAGGGACCACATAAGAAGAACTGGAGATTGTGTTTTGTCTAATTTTCACACTCTTGCACTTAAAATGTTGTCACCATACATGGATAGTTGAATAATAGATTGGCTGTCTCCTGCAAACATTGACTTGTTAAGTGGCTCTGCTTTCTTATAACCACGCATTTGCTTTCCCGGTCTTGGGGCCTTATAGGAAATTAGCCTCTTTTGGTTACAGAATAGCAGTAAATAGGACAACTTATGCTTTTGTTGTGTTACCTGCTCCTTTGCACTGTTGTCAGTCTGACAGTTTCTCATAGATTTTGTTAATAGCTCTGTATCTTGATAAAAGAGAACAAACAAAGGAAAACAAGACAACTTCAAAAATTTGGTGTGTAGATATCTTTGTAATAAAAATCAGGATTTGACCTTGAAAATGTTTCCTAGTTACTACAAAGACAAAGAACAGAAGCTGTAAGTTAATATTTAGCTGCCCATACAATAATGAATTACAACCTAGCCTTAGAGAGAAAAAACAAGAGTAGTCTATTGTAATTCTTTAATTGAAAATGTATCATTGTAGAATTGTTACTTGGATACCACTTGTATTCTTATGGAAATGTGTTTCCTTTTATTAGCAGGTCAATTTATGTGATGATATTACAGAACTGTAGGTTCATTTTAATCTGCTAACCCTGTGTCATATTGATACTGTCCAGCTACATGTTTTAAATAAGCATGTGACTTCTAGTGTCTAGTTCTTATTTTCCATCTGAATATTTGCAAGTGCTGAGATTAACATTATCTACAGCCGGAGAACTAAATTGGCACATTTTAAAGAAGGTACATGCAGAGAATATGCCAAAAATAGATCAGCCAAAATTAATGGAAAAATGTGGCAAAACTGCATCTGGACATGAGGGACTTACTACCTTAGACCTGAGTGAATGTAATAGGAATTAAGGGTAGAAAACTGTAACATCTGTCTGAATTACGTCTCTTAAAGATAATGGGGAATCATTTAAGAAAAGAAGTTGCACTTCTGTGTTCGTTTCGGTCACTTTAGATTTGGGAGTCTCCCATTAGCTTCTAGCTTTCATCTGAGAGTATGAGAATTACAGTAAACCATCATCAGGCTGTGGTCATTGGGAGACAATGAAGATACCAGACTTACATCAGCACACGAACTGACTGTGCAGATGTTGCTGAATCATCCCAGCCAAACCAAAATTATAGGCACTACACTTCAGCCTCTGTCTTGCTTGGGTGTTTTGGCAAAGGTGGATGGAGTTGCACTGGAGGCAGGAAAAAAAAATAATTGCAATGTCAGTTATGGAGAGTTTAGTGGTAGAAGTTTAACAAGCTCCCAAGAGCCTCCTCTAGTCCGTCACCAAGTGGCCCGTGCTGTTCCGGCGTGATTTCACGGAATAAACGTGTCAGTATGGTTTTGGTGTATGCACATGCTGCTTTTCAGAGATGGGGCAAATTCCTTTTGTTGTACCAGAGCTGCCGATGGCCAAGGAATTATTANGTTTAACAAGCTCCCAAGAGCCTCCTCTAGTCCGTCACCAAGTGGCCCGTGCTGTTCCGGCGTGATTTCACGGAATAAACGTGTCAGTATGGTTTTGGTGTATGCACATGCTGCTTTTCAGAGACGGGGCAAAATTCCTTTTGTTGTACCAGAGCTGCCGAGGGCCAAGGAATTATTATGGATTACTTGAGCAGCCCTTTTGATGATGACTGACTGAGGTAAGTTCAGCAGCATAAGACTTGTGTGATAATTGTTGGGCTAGTTGTTACTGACCAGAGAAAGCACTTATTTCAGTTGCAGTGAGTGTCTGGGAGCTCACTGATTTGCAGTCTTCACTTCAAGAGCGTACAAGAATTAAAAAGTACGTTACTGCACCATCCAATGAGGCTTACACCACTAATTACATTTCACATGGTTTTTGAGAAGCGTATTGGTTCTCTGGATGAAGCTGGAGCTTGCAGGCCAGGGCAGTGTACTGATGGTGCCCTGCAGCAGAGGAGATGGTGGCAAGACTCGCAGACTTTCAGTACATGGAGNTGGGGCAAATTCCTTTTGTTGTACCAGAGCTGCCGATGGCCAAGGAATTATTACGGATTACTTGAGCAGCCCTTTTGATGATGGCTGACTGAGGTGAGTTCAGCAGCATAAGACTTGTGTGATAATTGTTGGGCTAGTTGTTACTGACCAGAGAAAGCACTTATTTCAGTTGCAGTGAGTGTCTGGGAGCTCACTGATTTGCAGTCTTCACTTCAAGAGCGTACAAGAATTAAAAAGTACGTTACTGCACCATCCAATGAGGCTTACACCACTAATTACATTTCACATGGTTTTTGAGAAGCGTATTGGTTCTCTGGATGAAGCTGGAGCTTGCAGGCCAGGGCAGTGTACTGATGGTGCCCTGCAGCAGAGGAGATGGTGGCAAGACTCGCAGACTTTCAGTACATGGAGATTCACAACCAATTCTGTCTTAAATGAGGTGTTACAATTATGCAGAAAGTCTTCATCAGTGAAGCCTCAAACATCAGAACTGTCCTCAACGGTGAACACACAGGTTGTGCCATTAACATTTGCTCCCTTCCACACTGAGATATAGGGATAATTTTCACCTTACCAGAAAAAAAAAAGAAGTGACCTGCAGTAGCAGCTCAGACTGCAAACAGCCTATGCTGTGTGCTCTTGAGGGAGTATGTTTTTGAAAGATGAATTCTGCATAACCTTTAAAAACTGTGTTTAATGCTATTCAGAGTGCTAGCAGGGTGATTGTAAAAAGTGACACCTGTATTTATGGCTTAAATAAGATGATCTGTGCTTTGATCCTGCAAAATCCTAGCACAATGCTCTGCTGCTGAGCCTCGTTCCTTCTGATGGTATGAGATTTCCCACATCCCCCACTCAGTCTTTGGTCTTTCTACTGCGACCCTTAGCAAGAGAGCACGAGTCACTGCTGCTTTGGGTGTGGAAGGTGCCCACTAGGGACCTGGTCTGTGATTACCAGCTAGTTTTACATAGGCCACCCTAGCGCTGTTGGAGACAAATAAATCACTGCAGAGCTGACCTGGATTTAAGCCACTGAAAGGCCTCTAAAAATATTTGTTGTCCAGATACCTGAGCTGGCCAGCCCTTTCTACAGACTTTAAACTGTCTTACACGTTTTGCATTGCTCATTTTGGATGGGCTTAGGCAGGCAAGTTGAAAAAGTAGGTTTTGGCAGTTGGAGCAGGAAATGTGCATTTGCCGTTTTAAGTGCATGTAAATAGGGAAAAATCCCATTAAACTGTAGTTGATGAGACCACGTACAGTGAAATGAAAACTGACTGTTTTGATAGAAGTAGCTGATGCTACTATAGAAGTTTTGGTAATGGAACGTAAAATTTGTTTATGTTTCTGCACAGAGCAGTTTAAGACATCCCAGCTTTTCTTGCTGTCACTCCCAATGTCTCACTTAACATCTCCTCATCACCAAGGCTTCTCTGTGGAGGTCCCTCTCCTTGAAAATGCTTTCAGGGTACCCACAGCATGGCTCCTAAGATCTGATAGAAGGCAAATCTATAAAATAATCAGACCTCCTTTTGTCTTGTTTTTGTTTCTCACTCTCTGTTCCCCCGGGGAGGCTCGTCTCCTGTTCTTGGGAATGGCTGAGATGTCCGAGCAGCCAACCTGCTCGTGGAGCCCACCCCCAGAAAGCGCAACTCCCCGTCTCCTTTGAGATGAGTGCTTCCTAGGCTAGCGAAGAGAGGGACTTGTCTACAGTTAAACAGAATGATTTACAGGTAAAGGAGCTTGCTTAGCGCATGATTTGTTTTACACGCAGAACATATTGGGAATTGCACTTCTAATGCTGTTTTTCAGTTGTAGAGAGAGAGAGACGGCGAAGAGAGCTGCTGCATCTCCGGATTTGTTCCAGCTCCTTGCTTGGGGCCAAGCTTTGGTTCCCCTGCACCCTCTGGCTGCGGAGGGTGCTCTGCAAGGAGGGCTTTGGGTGACTTTTTTTTTTTTTTTTTTTTTT
>VZSC01002016.1:78847-95672 GCA_013398225.1 Steatornis caripensis
TTTTTTTTTTTTTTTTTTTTTTTTTTTGCACAGAGGTTGCTTAAACAGCCAATCCTCGCTCCACTCACCCCAGCGAAGGAAATCCTGTATGAACTGGAAAGTGTTAGAAAGGATTTAATGGGATTATCATGAGCTGTTACTTCACAAAAAAAATCTTACACCCGCACGCAGCTGTGCTGTGTAACTGGGGACAGGTGAAGGAATGTGAAGGACTAAAGAAGCTGAAGTCTACTTATTTAAAGAGGCAGAGCCAACAGGTTCTTTTAATGTTGAATATGCATTTTAGCTAAGGAAACAAGCAAACAAAACCTTCCACCAAAAGAAGGGATACTGTTGAAGTCAAATAACTTCAAATGTAGATTTATTTTTAATAATATTGCAGAAGTAAGTGATACTGAAATTACTACTTAAAAATCCCGCAGCCCAGTGGACTATGCAAGCTCCTACTTGCCCTCAAGTTCTTCATACCAGTAAGAAGTGACTAAGAGAGGTCCTGTTGTGTCCACATCACATTAGGGACTGCCTTGAAGTTTTGACATATGTTCTGTTGTAATACAAAGAATTTAGTAGCAATGGAGTGAAATGTGGTGGTTGGTTGTTTTTCTTTTTTCTAATGTGCTTGTGATAAATCTGTAAATACAGCTGCGAATTTATTTTTTTTATGCCAAGTACCATTTGTGCTCTTTGCAACAGTGAAGTAATGAAATGCGTTTACTTTCTGTGTGTTTGGTTACTTCTGTAGTCTTTGTGCACCTGTCATTACAGGAAAGTTATAAACAGTGGGTGTATATTATGGCATTAACCTCCCTGGAGGCCTGGGTCCCTCAAACCAGTGTGCCGCTGTGGTTCTTGAGGGTGATCTGGTGTGAAGTCCGACCTGTAGAGCAATGTGATAGCAGACAGAGGAACACATTGTTTTGCTGAGTAAAAAAAGTGATTTCAACTGGAAATTGTTAAACAGTAAGTAAGAGGTATGGGAGAAAAAAAAAATGCTCTGCAAGCATTCAGTGTCGGATTTATTTTGCCAGATGCCTGTCTTGAATTTGTAGGACAGTTTCCGAATCCATCAGACGTGCATTTGGGGGTAGGGGGAAGGGGAATAAATCTATGTCTTTGTCCGTTTACTGCTTGGGAGAATAGCTTGGAGGCTGAAATGCAAACTGTGGTGAAAGGAACTTCTGAAATATGAAATTAGCTACTGGTAAGACACGGTACCAGGAGACTCTGCCATAACTTACTTGGTAAGAACACTGTGTTGTAAAAGTATTGCCTATTATTTTTATGCATGCTTAAAACCCGTTAGTGTAATTTTTCTCGGTTATAAAAGAAGCCAAAATTTACGATAGAGTGGCTTATTGATGTAGGTTTAAACCTTGACATTTCCCGTTTTCAGATTTGCATGTTAGCTGGTGTTACAACCACCTTGAAAGATCTCGTCCAGCAGGGAGATGCCCGGTTTGCCTAACGACGTACCAGGCAGGAGTCAACGTGTGCACAGATGCACGCGTGTTGCTTAAGCTGCCTAACGGCGTGCCGAGAACTGGACTGAGCCCGAGGGCCCTCGACCGTTCAACTCTTTCTTCTGGCCAGGCCTGAGGGCTTAATTTAGGTTCCCAGGTGGTGAAAGGGGCCGAAGGGCAGCTGCCAGCACTGCCCACGGCAGGCGTGTGGGCGGGCTCTCATTGACAGACCAGAGAAGAAAGCCCTGAAAAAATAGTGTGAATTATTAAAAGAGGTTTTTTTGAGGGTAGTTACAGCCCTCTCCTTGTTCTCCCCTCACCGCACCAAACCAGCCATCTCTGTTGGTCTTCCTCTTCTGTCGTCTTGCAGCCTTGTTCTTTGGCATATTGAGAGGGAAAGGAGAAACAGATTCGGGAAGCACACTGCTCCTGCCATGCCTGCTTCCTTCCAAGCAGGAAAGCAGTAATAAACTACTTCTGGAATTGCTTTTGGGTATGTTAGGCTTTGGAGGAAAGAGTGACTTCAGGGAAGGAAAAAGTAATTATCTAAATTAGCTTAGATCAGAAAGAATCAAGCAAAGCTGCGAGAGATTTGCTAAAGTGATATGAGTAGGCAGGTTAAAGTTTTTTTGGCAAATGCACGTTGTCAAATACAAAATCCCGGTGTATTTCCTGAATGTTGAATTAACTCTTGAAAAAGTCAATGAAATCTTCTGCTTCGCACAGTGAGAAAAGCAAGTAAAACATTTGACTCCAAACAACAGATAGAGCTGATTTCTAAAAGTGATTGTGCCGCTCAGCAAGTGCCACATCCCTCTGGGAACACTGCGTTCACATCTGGCCACCTCAGCCGATTAAAAGGTGCAGCAGAAATAGGTGGATGACTAAAATACGAGACGAACTATCTCCTAGAGGAGTGAGGCATTTAAAATTTGGGGGCTGGGTAGAGAGGACTTCAATAAGAGGAGACAGAAGGAGGAAAATAAAATAATACATATAAAAAGAGGAAGCAAATTGGATTCTTCCATTTAACCTTTTACATAATAAAAGACAGGAGACATCCAGATGAAATTAAAAAGCAATGCATTTAAAAATTAATAAAAAGCAAATACCTTTTATTGGAGACAGGAATACGGACAAGCTGAGCTGTTGGGCTGATCTGGTGTGTCAATGCAGAGAGCGCTATGTTAGATGACCTTTTGGGGATGTCTTTAGCCTTTGTGGCTGGGTGCAGTTTTGTTTTGCCAGTCTGAGACATCTGGACACAAGCCTGCTCTGGCTGGACAGCTGGGTAGATACAGTTACCTGTTATCTGTTATATACAGATACATTGCCGTGGGGTGCTCAGTTGTTTGAGCTGATGGTGGCTGTGTGGCTCCCGGTTTGTGGGGGGGTAGCTTCTGGTTAGAGTACCGTGTAAAGGTCTGTGCAGGTTCTCAATGCAAGATTGGGCAGAATAGGACAAAACATTATGAATATTTGTTTCTAAAGTCAAACGTATGTCCAAGCTCCTTTAACTTTCCTAAACAGACACCTTTTACGATGCTGGCTCCTTACTGAAATATAGTCAGCCTAGCAAAGAGCTTTAGTGAAGGTAAAGATGCTTTCTTCCCTTGCGCACTGAGATTTTGATCCAGCTTGTTGGAGAAATGTGCTTTTATTCTGTAATACGGTAATACGCTTGAAAACAACAAATGAACTTTTCATGGGAGGAGCATGTATATGTGTATTTTTGTGTGCATGCTTATACTGGTAAAAGAAATTCATTTATTTTCATCAGAATATTGCAAGTTTTAACTGACGATTATGGGCTAGTTTTTAACCAAGAAAACCACAAAATGTCGACCTAATCATGTTAGGCTGGGTAGGACCTATTACTACGATGATTATTTTTTTTAAACTTTGTCATCCAAATGCTTTCTAAAGGCAAAAACTTTCCAATGACCACTTCAGTTAAGACTGAACACAGCTTTAAGGGCAGGACACTTAGACTTAAATCTCAGCCTTTAGTGAGCATACCATATTGTGATCCCCACGTGTAATCAGATGGATGGTTTGCTGTTTGTATTTTAAAAAGAATATGTTGCAACACTTGCTGCACAGCCACAGCAGGTCCTCACTAGCAAATGTACCTCCCTAAGGCAGTGAATCCAAATGACTGCTAGGAATGGCTTAAATGAAAATTTAGAGAAACTGGTAGTGGATTTCCCCATGCTATCATCTTGGATGTTGTCCCTTTTATTGGAAGCTACTAGATCTTCTTGTGCCTGAAAACAATTTCCTTCTCAATATAGTTTTCCTGTGGTTTAATCAAAAGGCCTTTTCACCTCTCTTAGCAGTATGCTGCTCCTTTCCTCAAGGATCAGTCACTTTTGACATATAACTGAGAACTAAATGGTTTTAAAGGAAAAAAACCCCACCAACCAGCTCTGGAAAAGCAGCAGAACTTCCCCACGATAATATGCATTATACTGAACTGATCTCCCAAACTGCAGCAACAAACTCATCAATGAGAACATCCCAAACTGAAAAAGAGAGAACACACTGTGAACCCTTCGGGGCATCCTGTCCAAGGCTTTGGTTGATGAGTGTTTGCGTTTCGTACGTACTTACTTATTTCCAGTCATATGAGAAAATGCCGTAGCTCACTGGTACTCCTGGAGTGGCCAGCTGTGGAAGAAGGAAAGTTTACATGGCCTAAGTAGGTTTCAGAGTTAACAAGCATGTTCTAGCAAAGCAAATCATACCTTGTTTTGAGAGTCATTTCACGTTGTCTACAGATAGGGGGAATAAAAGATGTTTGAAAACTAGTTATAACGGTTTATTTGGGCTGTTTGTCTGTTTGCATGAAAGTCTGCCGTCTATATATAGAGCCTGCTTTGTCCGTAAGGATGATACTGTATGTGAATTTAGACTTTACAAATTAAGCTGCGCCCTGGTGGTAAGTACATTTCAGAGCAGCACATGCATCACCTGCTGTGTGCTCTTACTTCCTCCTGACTCTCATAATTTAAAGTGCAGAGTGGAACAGGTTTATAAAACTAGTAGTAATTCTTGTGAAATTAGGGAAGTTTAAACAGAGGTGTCAGTCATTGCAGCAGATGAAATGTTTTAGTGGTTAGTGATGTTTGTAACGCATTCTTCACAAAAACACGCGTTGTTTGAGGTAGTGAGCGTAAGCGTTTGCGTGTGGTGAACCATAGGTTCATGAGTTCTTAAGGATGTGATTTTGCTTTAAGACGTGTTTTGAAATTACTCCGGTTTTAGGAATGATTTTGAGAAATGACTTTGTTGTTGTAAATATGTGGCGAATAAGAGAGAGAAGGGGTTTGATTGTTTGGCTTTTTTTTTTTTAAAGGACCTGGCAAGCCCTTTGTTTGCCTTCCCTCCTCCCTGCAGTCTGCCCCCCCGCCCCAATTTGTTAAAGACGAATTGTTGCCTGTGGTAACCGCGGAGAATTTGTTGAAAAGCACACTTTTAGAAGACAATGGGCCCCAAATATACTGTGGCACAGCTTTAAACTTTATTAAGTCTGTCTTGGACTACCCTCTCCTCTCCCGAGTTAAAGGGAAGAAAAGTTTGGCAGCCTCCATGCTGTGAGCGTGATTGATGCCCAGAACATCTGAGGGACTTTTGTGTCCAGCGTGCTCTCCATGAGTGCATAATGTGTGAATACTCGAATAAGGTCAGCCCTTATCAGATGTAATCTAGGCCTGAAAGCAGATCAACGGTGACAGTCATACCCCATAAGTGAGAACACAAATCATCCTTGCATGCTTTGGATGCATTATGGGATTTTCTCCCTTCTCGCTCCCAATTTACCCTTTCCAAACAGGGGGGAGGTGACAGAGGGGAGGGGAAACTTTGTCAGATCTCTGGGGAAAAAAAAAAACAAACCCACAAACCCAAACCCAATACGTGCCTGCAATACTAGGCGGCCCCTTCAGCCGGGCCGCAGGGGGATGGGGACTGTTTGCAAGGCGGTGGCAGTCCCCACACAGGGACTGGGGTGCGCCGCTCGTCCTGGGGCTGCCAGTGGTGCACCCCCCCCGGTGGAGCGGGGTGGGAGGGAAGAAACTTGGGCAAAAGACGTTCAGTTCGCTTCTCTAGCAGCTTTTAAGAGTCTTTTCAGAGATTTCTAAGCACATCACAGCTTTTGTTGTCTGCCTGTCCCGGGGTTTGAATGCCTCAATTTTTCAAAGTAGAGTGAAAGCATCTTTTTATTCTTTTTGAGTTTGTGTTCTACGAATGGGGATGCCGTGTTTCACCACAAAGCGAGTACAAATATTAGAGAATAGTGCCGTAAAAATTCATTCCTGCCAGCTTTTGTGGAGAAAGCATTGCTAAGCAGGTTTTGTCTGAAGGAAGAGCCTTCCATCTGTGGATATTACTTATTGTAGTTTACATATTGGATTGTTTTATTTAACTAGGAAAAAAAAAAAGAGAGCAGCAATGAAATGCTAATTTAGACTTTTTTGATTCGTGCTTCTGCTTAGAGAAGGATTTTAATAGGCAAAGAGCTTTTACAGAACACAAAATATATAGGAAAATAGCATAATTAGCAGGAAGAAATCAAAGCTACAGTTACATCATTGATAACATTAAAAACTATGGAAACAATGATGTCATCCTCCATGATGTGAAAATATTTTTTCCACATTTATGATAACTCAAAAATTTTCTTCACGTTTTCAGAAATATAAGGTCCCTACCAGGGCAATAATTTGCAGTACTTTTGCTTGCTTACATACTCTGTACGAGTAAGTGTGTAGTGCTGAGGTATTCCCCAGGATTGAAGGGAAGATCTGTGAACGCGGACAACAAACCCTGTAATTCCAGCACATTATTGCTTGCTTCATTTATTTATTTTGCTTTGTGCTCTAATAACAACAGGAGTGTCCTGCTTCTCATTGAAAATGCACAATAATAATAATAATAATTCCTTAGTTGCAGCTCACACCTTGAACTCTGAAAGCATTAGGGAAACGTGAGCAGGATGCGTATGTGCAAACAACCTCTTCCCTTTGCTTCCCATCATTGAGATGTGTCACCTCTTTGCTCTGCTCTGTCGCCTCTGGGACGGTATTATTCACGTTAAGGTCAGAAGCACTGGAATACGGGACAGGAGGGAAATCTCTTGTGCCATCAAATCCATGACCACGGCGTCTAGAGTGACCTTGCCACACTTTTTGTTTTTCCCCTCCTTTGTCTTCAAATAAGTGATCAAGATGTGTGTGTTACAGTAATTTATGCTTTCTTTGTGGCCACTGGCCCAAGGAGGAATACCACATGACATCCATATATCCTGTATGGATTTGCAAGGAAACCTAATTTAAAGAGATAAATCATTGACTCCCTGTCTAAAGAGTCCTCCTACCATCCGCACCCTAGCAAATACCTCTCAGGCACTGGTGGTTAATACTGAAAAAGAACTGATGAAAGCCGGTAACTTTTAAGAGGTCTCTACCTCGGCTAACTTCTGTGCACTTACCTCCAGATCCCCGCTTTTCTTGGGTCAGGCAGCCTAGCTAACCGTGGCCATCCCAGTGCACTTATACTTAAATTGCCCAGTCATGGCGCAGCTTTCCAGTTGTGTTTTTGAGTGTCTTCCCGCTGTGAGCTTTGACCTCGCTGCTGCATTCTGTTAGTTACATCTGTGGACAGATACAAACATGAATTAAAGACTGATTTTAAACACTTAATGGTTGCTTTAGTCTGCACAAGAAACACTTTTTTTTTTATGCATTGATTCTGCTGGCATCCTAAAACATGCGGAAACTTTTAATGGCATCATTTCAGATTCAGATGTTTGCAGCTCTGATTTAATGCACTCCTTTACGGTCACACGACTGGGGCTCATGATGTCCGTCCCGAGTGTCCAAAATAATGATACTCTTGCATCTTGCAGTCAAAAAGGTCATGGCAGTGCCATCCTGTGTTTGGCATAGGCAGAATGGTCTGCTCTGCAGCATTTGATGAAAGACGTGTGGCATGTGGCAGTTTGGGATTTTTTGTTTTAGTAATAGAAACATTTAAAATGGTGTCAGCAGATGACAAAGCACTGCTCCAAGGAGGGGTTATTTTTGTGTTTAGATGGGAGCTTAGGAAGAAAACATCAAGCATGCTTCTTGAAGACGGCATATAGGTTAAACATGAATTTTAGAACTAAGATGATTTTTCCCATGAAAACTGATACTTGTGGAACAATTCTGTAATTAAGACTCATATTAGAAAATAAATAGTTTAGACACTACCATGTTACTTTCTGGCTATATAGTCCAATGAAAACGCTAGAGAAAGACCAACAAATCACGTTCACATAAATGACGTATTCCAATCACGTGCATAGAAATGTATGTCTGTGTTGCAGCTGCATTGTAAAATAGTGTAGTAGTCAAGCAGGTAATAGAGTGTTAAACAATAGGATGAGGTAAGAAGAATAAATTCCACCCATCTCTGACAAGAGTAATGCTCATGACATTTATGACAGCAGGTCAAGGTCTGGTTTATGAACGCTTTGGCCAGATTACTCCTAGTCGCATTAAGTTGAATTTCATTCTGTTATTACTGATCATTGTATGACAGCTGCTAGGCAGTCACTTAAAAGATTTCCGTTTCGCTAAGCATCATCAAAGATGTGGAACTTCCCCAGAAAGCTTCTGGGGGATCACTTTTTTGGAGCAAAATACCATTCAGAGCACAGTAGTGGAATTTACTCACTGAGACGCCAGGCTTCTGTTAGTTACAGCAGTCCAGTGTCAGTGCCAAACTGAACAACCATTGTCGAACCCAAGCTAGGGAATCACAAAACCTACTTTTCTCATTCTTATAGATAAAAGTAATAGTGCTTTCCTTAATAATGACTGTATATTGATAGGGATTTTTTTTTGTAAATACCTAGTTTACTCCTGCTTTTGTTTTCTTGTTCTCAGTGGTAGTCGAGAGTCTTTTTTTATTGCAGTCTGTCAGTCTGTCATACTCCTGTTATATTGCTGTATTCAGTGTTTGAGGGATCTCACTTGTGTTTTCTTCAAGAACAGAGACCACGTACTTCTGCTGTTTGATGCAGTGACAGCCGTTCAAAACGCTTGTTCCTGTCCTAAGGGGCAGATGTGTAGGTGGGTCGTCTCGTGGGTTTGCATCCGTCAATGCTACCTGAGCGGCCTTTCTCTGGGCAAGAGATTTTAATTGGCGTTATCAGTTGAAAACGGTATTTTTGTGAGCAAATTACCAAGAAATTATTAACACAGGAGTCTAATAACCCTAGTCGTAGATGACGGGGCTTTGTTTTAGGGCACCCAGCGAAGAGGTGACACAACTGCTGTGCGCGGTGTCACCATCAGGGGTGAAGTCGAATCCGTACGCACGCCTGGCTCCCTAAGAGGCTTAGCGGGAAATCACGCGCTGCACATATGTTGAAGCAGCTCATTTAGTACTTGAAGAATGACACCGGCTTAGGAAGTGTTTACAACAGTTGTCCAGTCAAAAGCAGCTCCTGCCGCAGGGAGGGTGCCTTATCTTAAATAACGCCGTGCAGAAGCGTAGCATTTGCTTGTGTTTCTCCTCTGGGCCGGCTTCTGTCCGCTGCTGCTGGCGAGCACGTTCAGCCGGTGCTCTTAGCGGGTCGCAGCTCCCGAGCGCGCTGGTGCGGTCGGTTTCCGTGCGGGCGAAGGAGGCGTTTGATGCGCGGAAGCCCGAAGCGGCGCGACGGGACGGCTCTGGCTGCCCCGCGGGGCTGGGGGCCTGCCGGGGCAGGGGGAGCTTGTCTACAGATAGGGGGAATAAAAGATGTTTGAAAACTAGTTATAACGGTTTATTTGGGCTGTTTGTCTGTTTGCATGAAAGTCTGCCGTCTATATATAGAGCCTGCTTTGTCCGTAAGGATGATACTGTATGTGAATTTAGACTTTACAAATTAAGCTGCGCCCTGGTGGTAAGTACATTTCAGAGCAGCACATGCATCACCTGCTGTGTGCTCTTACTTCCTCCTGACTCTCATAATTTAAAGTGCAGAGTGGAACAGGTTTATAAAACTAGTAGTAATTCTTGTGAAATTAGGGAAGTTTAAACAGAGGTGTCAGTCATTGCAGCAGATGAAATGTTTTAGTGGTTAGTGATGTTTGTAACGCATTCTTCACAAAAACACGCGTTGTTTGAGGTAGTGAGCGTAAGCGTTTGCNGTGCGGGAGCGGCCAGCGTGATGGGGGGAGGGGCGGGGGCAGAAGGAGCAGCTCCCGGTGCCGTTTGCTTTCTCATTGCACGGCGTGAGACTACGTGCGCCCCTCCAAAGAAAAACTTGTAAAGCAGCTGAGTTAAATTAAATCTACCTTTAGAAATCTTGAGCCTTTTAGGCTTAAGCGTTTTGTAACTTTTGCCTGTTTAAACGCTTCTAACAGCGAGGGGTTTTTTTTTGTTCGTTTTTTAACGGGAACGGTAGATTAAGAAAGGTGGTGTGGGTTTTGTGGGAAGGCTGAACTTGTTCGTGCTTTAGTTTTAACAGGAAAGCATCGTGCTAATTGCAAATGAAAATGCTGTATTTACCCATCAAGAAGCAAAAAACTGACATGGCTAATAAGAGAAGAGGGCACTAATTAGCAGTAAACAGATTGTAATGAGGCAGGATTTTGATTGACAGCAGAATCGTAGCAGCTTTATGCATTACAGGGACTGAAAATAAGGAACGTGCGTTGCTGAGTTTGAAACGTACTTCCAACAATTGCATTTGAAAGCGAGTTCGGGATGCAGTAAATGAGGCGGCGTGTTTTCGGGAGTTTATAAATGTGCTTTCAGTAGTGCACATCGTTCGTGTACTGATGTTCTTTGGAAGAACCGGAAAACTACTGTCCTTGAAGAGATGTTTTTCTTTTAAGCTTAGTACCTTTTAAAAAGTGGTAAATAATGTAATGAAACACTCTTGACGTTTTGGTTTGGGTGTTTTCATCATGGAGCAGTAAGCTGGGTAAGCTGAGTATCACATTTGAAAAAAGAAAAAAAATACGCACAGTAAGGGAGGTTTTTCTTTCTCCCATTAATTAGGCAGTTCTGTTAACTAAACGGATAAACTTTCCGTGACCTCACCTACAGCCCTTCAGCATCGACCGCGAGTTTTTCTGATGCCTGAGATTATTTTACTTTGGCTTCCTAATAAGACACGATCAAGCTGAGGAGCAGAAGAAACAGCAGCGGCGCTCGTGTAGTCCATTTGTCCTGAAAGCTTTCACGTGCTGCGAAGCGGATGCGGTGTCCGTGGGAGCAGCTGGGCTTGGGGTGAGCGTGGTAGCTGCAGAGCAGGGTTCAGAGCAGCGGGTGGACCGCAGGAGCCTGTACAAAGTGTAAGGGTGTACGCAGTTCAGAGTCTGGCTTGCGATCCTCGGTTGATCATTTTCTCCTTGCATCACAAGAACTGCTGGACTGATGCTTTATATCTAATGTTTGACCTCATTTTCAGACTTGACTGCAGAAGCTGTACGTGAGGTGTAGCAGTGAGCACGCTGCGCAGCTTTGCGTGGGATGAGCGGGTCTTACGGATTTTAGGTGATAGTGAAAACCTAGTTTAAAACTATTCACTGGTGCTGTTCTTCCTAAGTGATACTTGTGTGAAGCGCAAACTCTGGACAAATTGCAGTCACACCTGACCCACCATCCTTAGATGTTTTTGCAGGGACCCTCGGTATTCTGCCAGCACCCTCTGCTGCCGAAGTGGAGAGTGCCGCTGGGGCTGCATCAACTTCCCTGAAACCAGGAGTCACGAATGTTTCTGAGTCTTACTAGTTTCTCTGTTACTTACGCATCAAAATTTTAAAAAGCGCTTTGACGNTGTAGCAGTGAGCACGCTGCGCAGCTTTGCATGGGATGAGCGGGTCTTATGGATTTTAGGTGATAGTGAAAACCTAGTTTAAAACCATTCACTGGTGCTGTTCTTCCTAAGTGATACTTGTGTGAAGCGCAAACTCTGGACAAATTGCAGTCACACCTGACCCACCATCCTTAGATGTTTTTGCAGGGACCCTCGGTATTCTGCCAGCACCCTCTGCTGCCGAAGTGGAGAGTGCCGCTGGGGCTGCATCAACTTCCCTGAAACCAGGAGTCACGAATGTTTCTGAGTCTTACTAGTTTCTCTGTTACTTACGCATCAAAATTTTAAAAAGCGCTTTGACGCTTTTTTTTGGTTCATGATCACTTGAAAAGCAACGGGGTTCTTAGATTATCCTCGCCAAATGTGCTCTTAAAGACACTGGGAATTTTGGTGTGATGACCTTCAAGGAAATCGGGTGTATTCTGGTTTAGGAGCATCTGCAAAGGCGTTAGGCAGATCCGTAGAAGAAATGCAGTAGGTTGCTGAAAGATGTACACAGAAAACTGCTCTTGTCTAGAAGAGACCAAGATTTTTCCTTCTCAGCAGAATTCCAGGCACAAAGACAAGCGTGCAAAAGTTATGCTAAAAGATAAGATCCTCAAATATTGTGTCTTATCAGCAGTGTAACTACAAGTGTCAGCAGGAGATTCCCAGTAGCATAATTTGAAACCCAGCTGCTTGAAAGTTCAGGGTTTGCATTTGAAATATGTTCCCAACTTCCCAGCAGTTGGGAGTCAAACCTTTTCTTGATTCTTGAGCGGTCTGTACAAACTTTTTAGGAAATGTAACTGGTGGCTTGTTCAGCAAAGGATTTTTTCCCTTCCGAGGACTGCATGTTTCTTGTTCACCAGCAGTGCTCAGAGGGCGAGAGGCCTGTGCTGGGGAATCTTTGCCGGGGAGCGCCCGTGCAGGTTCCCATGGGTGCTCTCACCAGCTCCGCGTCCTCCTACGAAATACTGAACATGAGATGGAGCCCGGCTCAAAATCTTTCAGCAACTAAAGTGATAGCAATAGAAGCTGAGTGCTTTAGGGTAATACTAGGAGCTAAATCCTTGATAAAAATCCTTGTAAAGCTATGCATTGTGTAAAGGTATTCTTTATGTGCTTATTTCTTTTTAAAAGTTATGTGACTGTAACACTTTGCTTCCTCCTACCCTTTCGGTTATGGGTTAGAGTCCTGTTGCTCTACGCAGTTTCAAGTCCAGAAGTTGTTATGAAAAGAGCTTAAAATCAAGTTAAGAGGTCTTTTAAGTAATTCAGTCCATGCCTCAGGCCGAGAGCTGTAAAGCTCTATTAATTCTACCTTAAATTTGCTTAGTAGATGCTTCTGTTCTTTCCCTTCAAAGCTTCTGTTTCCTTGTAGGGACAGTGGGGACAGCACGGGATCCTGATGGTTCCACACGGTTACTAATATCGAATATAGTTACATCATTAATGTAGGGGCAGATTTCTGTTGGATATAGGGCAGGAAGGCAACGCCAAGAGTTTAGGCGGTCCCTCTGACAGGCATACTATGTTTTTTACCAATATTTGACTTTCCCTCAATGATGATGAGACCACACGTTTCCAGGCAGTAAGTTCCAACACCTCCCTGTTTTCCCATCTAGAAAAATTAGTCTTAAGTGTACTCCGGTCTTCTTCACGCCAGTTCAATCCCAGTTCTATTTGTCTGGGACACTTCTTGGGTGTCTCCAATTATTCTTGCTGACCTCTGCTCTGTATTTTTCATTCTCTTTATATAGTCTTCAAAATGCAGAACTTGGACCTGAGCGTTTCTTTATTTGTGCAATTGCTTGCATGCGTGCATTATGTTATACTGGCCGAATAGCACCCCAGTTTCTGCCAATTGTTTCTGCAACTTCTCAAGAACATTTTTGAATGCTAGCCCTGTCCAGATCCCTTGCATCTGGTACTGCATACCTCTATCAGTCCTATACATGGAACAAAAGTGTAAGACTTACCTTAGTGTAAAAATGGAGCTTTACCAAAAATGTATTTTTTTCCTGCCCATCTTACCCATGTAAGATAGAGGCAGGATATTGGTTTGGCAGATTTTTCCGTCTTCCGATACTACCGTTGGTGGCATCCCAAGCGGAGCCACAAACGAGCATCTTTCCAAAAGGCACCGGCTGTGTCACAGGCTTGTCCTAAACCTGTACGTGGAAATCAGAGACATATTTCCGAATGAAAAAGTACGGCGTTCATGAAAAATGTGGGGGAGAATGCGTGAGAAAACTGGGTAGGAGCCAGTTGTACCTTCGAGGAAGAGTGTAGTGCCTGTGCTTGTGGTGCTCTCTGTTGGTATACTTCAGCCTCGTGCTGTGGAGCGACATATCAGCCCTTATGATTAACAGATCCAAAGCCACAGGGACTTTGAGTAGATGCAATTGTTAATTATCGTTGCAATCTGGTGAATATATAAACCCGATGTAACAAAATTCTTTGGTATAATTACTTGTCATCCAGTTCACTGCTCAAGGGATTTAGCAGGCAGTACTGTACTTTGGTTTAATCCAAAACAAATTCGTGTTCACCTGCTGGTCTAGTTGTTGTCTGGCGTACTGCCAGGCCTCCACCTCCTGCCTCCGATATTTGCTGCTCCTCGATGCGTTGTAATGCTCGTAGGCTTAAAGCTAAAAATTCCGAGAATTAGGAGATAGAACCTGACATTGTTTGGCCTGTCGAAAGCTGAAGGGTGATTCAGGAAACACGAGGGTAGGTAAGTTTTGGGCTGCGATACTTTAGAGGTAGCTGCGCGGGGTGGTTGTACAGCACGCGTTTAAAGTAATAATTTTGTAAGTGTAAACTGATCCTGGTTGCCATATGACAAAATCCACTGCAAGTATGAACCCAGCTGTTAAATACATAACCATGAACTGCGTGTTCAAGAGTTTTATACTGCAGCTAGTATGTGACATCCCCAGCTATTAATCTCTCACTATTAATCAGCAACAACAGCAGTTTGTGGTGAGCACCACATACGTTCAAAGTCTGATCTCTTCAGTGTCTCATACCTGGAGGGAAGATAGCAATGCTAGGATCTTTCTTTCCTTTATTCCCTCCCTCCTTATTTTTCTAGGAGATATAGTTCAACCCAGGACACATGAAGCGTACTTTGCACCCACTTGTTCTGAACTGGAGTTTATCACCCACCAAGTGTCAAGTCCTCAGCTGTCTGGCCTTGACAAAGATACTGGGTTTGAAGGCCTGACTTGTTTTGCAGGTTGGCAAACACTTCGCTCGTGTGGTTTTAGAATGCCTTTTGTTCCAGGTTCATCGCTAGGAAGAAGAATATTTAAGTGGACTGAAACTAGATGTGCCGTGCGTTGGCCAAAGTAACCGTGAATTGTTTACTCAGCAAGTTACTTCAAACAACTATATGATTTTAAACTTAAATGGTCCTTTGGAGACTGACAGGACTGCTCTCTCCCTTGAGTACTTTGCAGAAGTGGAGGCTTAACTCCTTTAAAAAAAAAAAAAAAACAGGACTAGTGTGTCAGTTTGGTTATCCAGACCGAGGGTAGTCATGTCTGTTTACTAACTTCTATTTGCAGCTCTGTTTTTCAGTATTTTAGGCTGCAAATTGACTGTATGGACATATTTTTCTAATGCTGATGATTTTTATGACATCTGTTTGTGGAGTTACTGTGATGCTGCAATGGCACTGATCGTCTGTCAGCAAATTTGTGGACTGTAGCTTCAGACACAGTGCGTTCACGCAAATACAACTCGAAATGTGCACGCTAAGAAAGCGTGTTGTTCTTCCTCTGCTGAAATCTGGCTTTGCACTAGCTTAGCAGCATAAAAGGTACTCGAGTCTTAGTGTATAAACATCCCGTGAAAAGGAAATGGGGCATTTGTTGCTTCTCTTTTGAAAGTGAGTTTGGGAAATGTCGCTTGCTGGGCTTCTTCAAATAAACCCCTGATCTCCTTCGGGACTGCTCTGGTCTCCTGGTTCATCCAGCAGCACTGAAACGCGCTCGGGAGGCGTTCGAGGACCACGAGGGCAATGGAAAGTGTTAGATTTGTCTCTGTTCCTGCTTTGCTGAAGTTAATGGCCTTTTGATTTCTGTTTCAAAAGTACTCAGGGAGTCACACAGAGAGCTGCAGGCCCTTTATTGTTAATCCACAGAATAAATATTGATCTTGTGTATTAGTTTTGCTTTGCTAAGAAGACCACATCCATGTGAATTAAGTCGTAGTTCTGTATTTGAATGGGTGCTTGTATCAGGCAGGATTTTGAAGTAATTGAGTACTAAATGATCGCAAAGACTAGCTCCTTAGAAAATTCTTCTGGGTTTCTCGGTCCCCGAGAAGAGAGAGAATAGCACCTTGAAACAGAGTGGCACGCTTTCTGAGGTGGTTGTCTGCAGAGGCGTGAAAGGTAGGAACAGCTAGGAAAGGAAAACCTCATCGTGTTCTGCTGAGACAGGCAAGACCTAGACCATGCAGAGAGAGAGAGAGAGGTGATAGCTGTGTTTGGGGATCTTATGCAAGACGCTTATCATTGGAAAAGTTGAGGTATCTAGTGCTTCCATGGCTTCATTTAATTGTAAATATTATCGTAATTAATGTATGCTTTGTGTTGCTCTCTTACCACCTTGACTCTTCCTTTCACTGCTCTTTTGAGGAAGCCAATGCAAGTATGAAGTTTTAATGAACGAATAGTCTCAAGATGTCTCAGAACATACTCATTTGCTTAAATAGTCTTGTAGCATTCCCTCAAATGTGGAACAGGGAGGTTTCGTTTGTTCCAGCAGTATTCGGTGTCCGGGGCACGATATCATTACACAGAGTACTGTATGTGAGTGATTGGAGCTTTTTCCCAGCCTTCGAAATACTAAACTTTTGGTGGATAAGAAGTAAAACATAATATTTCACTTGAGCGTGTTGTTTATAAATGTTTGATACACTGGTGTCAGAGACAGTATTTGTGGTCGCTGTTTCTGGAATGAGTGGTTTGCATAAAAGCTAAGCAGTCTGCAGGAAGCATAAGCATCTCAGGAGCTCCATGAATACCACCACTGTAACCTAACCTAACCCAGTTGGGTGAAAAATGTGGTTGCCTGTCTTCGTTTGAAAAAGTGTTTTTCAGGCTTACTGACATGCATCCTGCAAATTTAATTTTCATAAATATTTCATCTCTTTCTTATGCTCAATTTAATCTATCAAAGCCACACGGTGCAGGAGACATCTGGGATTGTGCTTAAGCAGCTGGGTTTCATTTGCAGGAGGTTTCTAGCAAATTTCGCTTTCTTGCCAACCACAGAATGTCCTGGTGACTGTGCAGTAGCACTGGGAAGTTCAGCGTAAGTGACATAGCTTGAGAAACAAGTGGGCTTAGTTTCTTTCTTTACCTGGGTTAGGTACTAGCTAAGGCTTTTGATGGGCGGCGCTGTTTTGTGTCTGGTCAGCCTAAGCAATTAGAGAACCTTTTTTCCCTCCCCCCCTTTTCTTTTTTAAGGTGAAAAAGCAGGAGTAGCATTGATTCATCCTCCTTTCCCCCCCC
>VZSC01002016.1:95750-126242 GCA_013398225.1 Steatornis caripensis
GGTATTCACTTAAGGAAATCAAGTGACTAAAAATCAAACTGTGAGAAATCCTTGCAAGTCAAGCCATGAATCAGAAATGAATAACTTAAAAATACCCAGTTTGCTGTTGTGCAGGTTCACTCGGTGCAGAAGTTGCCATGATTTTTACTAACCATGGCAACTTCTGTACAGAGTGAAGCTTTAGAGCAGCCAGCTAGATTTTTCTTTAATGAAAAAATGCACAAAAACAATATAGTGAAATGTACTTTTTAACAGTCCAGTTCCACAATTACAAATGTAGTGATCAAGCAACGTAAGTATTAAATAAATTAATTAAATGCACTGTGTAAGGAATGGCGATAAAAGCGTTTCCCACAGTTCTCAGAACAGAACATACAGTGGCAGAGTGTATAAATCAGCTTTATCTCCTTTTGGCAACTCAGTTTTATTAGAAATATAAGGCAAGCTCAAGCATCACATGGTCGTCTTCCTCAGTGTTGGCTTTAACTGAGCTTGTCTGGGTTCCTTCTGCCCAAATGCATGCTGCTCCCTGCGTAGTATTTGAAGCTTTTACCAACTACAGTGTCTCAGCGTTACGAGTTATGCAGCATCTTGCTACAGGGTGGAAGTATCTGACATCAGGTTGACGAAAAGGCACCCTCCTGAGATACGCGGTTCTGCTGGGTGGATTAGCTGGGTCCCGCAGTCACAGGGCAGTCCCGTGGTCTCTTGGGACTTGCTCTGATTTATTCTTTCAGTGCAGGTTAGCTGTTGGAAGCTGAACCAAACTACGTTTTTCTTCTTAAATCAGAATGCATATTGATTAGATCAGTACGACATTGTACTAACCTCTTTCCTATAGCAACACATGAAAACTAAGTATTTTATTTTTGTTGTTAAATAAATTCTATTTGAATGAAGGCCAATGAGTAGGTTTTGTTGAATTGAACAATAGCTGCTCTTGGGCAGTTACCGGCTGAAAATACAGCTATGGATGAAGAAATCACATGGCTGCCTTCTGAATCTGTCGTTACTGAGAATTTTGCTAAAAAATTAAGGCTTCAGGAGCATTCTTTCAGATCAATTTTCAAAGAGCCGAAGCATGTCATAAACTCTAGTATTTATTAAACGTGGTTTTCTGTACGTTCCCTTAGCAGTTCAGTTGTTAGTAGCTGCCTGAAGATGTACTTTATGTATTATTTTTGTTGCCTTATAAATTGGAAAATAAATAAATATATACCAGAAGGCATCAGTAGAAAGAAGGAAAGTAAAAAATGGTCTGCAGTAATTGTGGCTTTTGTAAAATTTTATTCCTGATTCTGTCCAAATCAGTTGTTATTAACGTTGTTCCCTTTAAAAAAAAGAAGGGAGACAGGAAAAACCCCAGCTGTAGCTGCAATAAAGGAAGTTTAGAGACATTTCTTACTGCAAATAGGGATAGCACAGTTGCAGTAGTCATTTTAGCTGGAGAGTGAGGATTAAACTCTCTAGGGAGAGGCTTATTCACGTGGGAAAATTTGGGCACGGAATTGCTCTTCTGTATGAAATAGAAATGCTGGTATTTGTAGTGGTTCCTCCTTGGTAGTGGCTGTATTAGAGGTACATACATTCGCGTTTCCCTTCGATTGCTGTCTCCATGCAAGCCCAGATATAGAGTATCGTTGTATTCTGATAGTTTTACTGGTCATTTCCCTTTAAAACGCTGTTCTCCAAAACGTTTGGGATTGATCCAGAGTCTGTAGTAGCAGGCAGTGATAGCTGACACTATCATTGTGGATGGTCATTAACAGTACTGCGTGGTGGTTTGGTTTTTGAGGGGTTTTTAAATATTTTTCTTAAACTGACTTTTTTCTGGGATAGAGGGGGATGCTATGCTTTATATAACCGGAGAAGGATTCAATCTGTAGAGTATCTACTGTCATTGTACTTCATTATTTTGCTTTTTAAGTATAATACTGTAACTTTTCCATGAATCACTCAGAAATTCTTCTTTGGTGGGGAAAAAGACTCTTTGTAGCTCTGTGGACATGCACTTGAGTCATGTACGTGTTTGATAACAAAATAGTACCACCAAAGAAGGGCAAACCAAATTTCATAAACAAATAAAATGGAATGCTGCTAAGTTATGGAAGCACGTAAAGTGCCTGGGCTTTTCATGTAAAAATCTAACCTTTGTAACCAAGTTTCTCTCAGCCCCAGAAAGGGGCTGCCAAACACATTGGCCTTGAAAAATGTTTGTGCGCTAAGCTAGCATCCCACCAGCAAAAAATGTGGTAAAATCAGCTTAATGGTATGTCCTTCCTTCTGTAACAAATAGTTTATTTTAAGTAACAGAGAGAAGTAATTCATAGAATCATAGAATGGTTTAGGTTGGAAGGGACCTAAAAGATCATCTGGTTCCAACCCCCCTGCCATGGGCAGGGACACCTTCCACTACACCAGCTTGCTCAAAGCCCCATCCGACCTGGCCCTGAACACTTCCAGGGAGGGGGCATCCACAACTTCTCTGGGCAACCTGTTCCAGTGGCTCACCACCTGTGTCGTGAAGAATTATTTCCTAATATCTCATCTAAATCTACCCCCTTTCAGTTTAAAACCGTTATCCCTTGTCCTAGCACTACGTGCCCTAGTAAAATGTCCCTCCTCGGCTCTCTTGTAGGCCCCTTCAGGTACAGGGAGGCTGCCGTAAGCCTTCTCTTCTCCAGGCTGAACAACCCCAACTCTCCCATCCTGTCTTCATAGGAGAGGTGCTCCAGCCCCCTGATCATCTTCGTGACCCTCCTCTGGACTCGCTTCAATAGGTCTATGTTGTTCTTATGTTGGGGGCCCCAGAGCTGGACGAGGTACTCCAGGTGGGGTCTCACCAGAGCAGAGTAGATGGGCAGAATCACCTCCCTCAACCTGCTGGTCATGCTTCTTTTGATGCAGCCCAGGATACGGTTGGCCTTCTGGACTGTGAGCGCACATTTCCAGCTCATGTTGATCTTCTCATCAGCCAACACCCCCAAGTCCTCCTCCTCAGGGCTGCTCTCAGTCCATTCTCTGCTCAGCCTGTATTTGTGCTTGGGACTGTCCTGACCCACATGCAGGACCTTGCACGTGGCGTTGTTGAACTTCATGCGCTTTGCACGGTCCCACCTCTCAAGCCTGTCAAGGTCCCTCTGGATGGCACCCCTTCCCTCCAGCATGTTGACTCCACCACGCAACTTGGTGTCGTCGGCAAACTTGCTGAGGGTGCACTGAATCCCACTGTCCATGTCAGTGACAAAGATGTTGAACAGCGCTGGTCCCAATATTGACTCCTGAGGAATGCCACTCACCAACTGGTCTCCACTTGAGCATCGAGCCGTTGACTACAACTCTTTGAGTGCAACCATCCAGCCAATTCCTTATCCAGCGAGTGGTCCATCTGTCAAGTCCATAAAGACCTATCTGATGTAAAATGAAGGGAAAATATATGTGGTCTCTGAAACTTAATTGTTTTTAATAGGTGAAGAAGCTCCAATTTTTCTGCAAGTTCTGTGAGCAGTGTGTTTGCAGAGTCCTCTGTGTGTTTGGAGAGCAAGGAAGGAATATAATCTGTAGCTTTACAACTGTGGGCATCAGCACCTTATGAGAACAAATGCTTCCACCTGTATTCTTTCACGTACTGGCTCTGAGATGACATTGCTGCTTGTGGGAAGCACCTTCATGCTTTCACTGGGCAGCTGTTAGGTGGGTGTTACATCAGAGAAGGGCTGCAGCCCTGCCATGGATGTGATGGCAAACGGTTGGCAAATAGAGAACATGTGAATTGATTCAAAAATTCCCATGATGGTGTACTGCTCTCACTTCTCTCCAAACATTTCTGCTAGTGGGCACTTTCCATGCTTGGACTTGCAGAGCTAGAGGAGAGCTGTCGTCCTGTGGTTATGTTTAACACTTAGATCTGACATCAGAAGGGTTTTTCAGACCTAACTAAAGGTGGTGTTGTAAATCTTTATTACGTTGTTTTAGAGATCTAAAACACGTGTAGAAATTTGTGCTTCTGAAACTGTTGGCTACAATGACAAGATTTTTCTTATTATGTGACAGCATTAATGATTTTTGTCAGCATACTATTTCTCCTTGTGTGTGGACAATATTAGGGGAAAAATGAGTTATAAAGAGCATGAAAAAGAGCCCTTAAATCCACCGTTGCAACCATTTGGTAGGAAAAACCCCCTCCTTTCCCCCACCCCGCTCCAAATTTCTCGTCTGTTTAATATTGTATTGGTCGTAACAGAAGAGAGGACCTCGCTGAAGGAAATAATACAGCTCAATTTTCTGAACAGGCAATTTTGTGTTCAGTCCTCTAATGACCTTTGAAAGATATAAAACCAGAGTGGGAGTTAAAAGTCTTAAGTTCATTTTGCAGCTTTGTAGTATAATCCCACCTAGATGCACATCTGATTTGTGGATCCAGGTCCGCAGAAGTTTTGTGGTTGGCTAACATGCGGCTGATTTCAGTGAGAGTTAGGCACAAAGATACCTTTGTGAATCTGGTCTGCTCTCTTGTTTCACCTTCTCTCCTGCAAAATTGAAATACTAATGCAGTCTGACTCCATAGAGCTGTTTATGAGAGACATTAATTGGGAGCAGCTGTCTCCACTGGTGACAAAGGCCGTAGAAACATTTGCAGATAGATACATATATAAACAGCAACAGACTGTTGCTATTCCATACGCTGGACCAAATGGCTTTCAAAATATGAATGGTCCTATGGCAGCCCGCTTAGGCTAGTTGCGTGTTACGTGTCCATTGTTTTTTCTCAGGGCAGCTTAATCTAAAATGATATTGAATAAATTTCCCTTGCAGAATGGGAAAGAGGCAGGGTCTTCACTCGTGGAGTGAGGGCAACCGTGTTTTGGCCTCATCACAAGAACCGTAGGAGGGATGTGGTGGAGGAAAGGTTTGTGTCCCAACCTGCTTACTTCAAACTGAATCTGTTAATCTGGTCTGCTGCTTGATCTGGACCAAAGAATTTGACCAAGTGCTTAATGCACCCAAGCTAATACATTTTAAGGAGAGTAACATGACATTTAGAAAGAATTTATAGAACTAAAATGGTAGTAAGTCTGTAAACACTGCCTGGTAATTTTTATATTCAGGGCAATTCATGCTACACAATCACAAAACTGGATGAAAACACCCTTACCAGCGTTGCGTTCAACATGTCTGCATTTACGTTGCACGTGCAACCTTGTTTGACCTCTGTGCGTACGCATTACTATGCAGTCTTTATTTGCGTGATAACAGATTAGCTTTTCTATTGGACCCCTGCTTTCTTCAATCCGAAGGGTGGGCAACACCAGCTTAGTGAGTCGCTATTGAGTATTTTATTTTAGTTGCATTGTTCAATGTGTGACCATCGCCTTATTTACTGCATGCTATTCAAACCCTGTCGAGGCCATAATTATTAATTTCCTCGCTTTTTTTTTTTCCTGAGACACCCACCATTATAGTATCTGAATGTTCATTAACTTCAGTTTAGTTTCACAAATCCCCACAGTTAGACAAAGAGATGTTTGTCCCCCCACTTTGCAGATGGAGCATCGAGGCAGAGGACAGTTCAGGCCAGAAGACGACACCCAGGCTGTGGTTTCACATTGGGGTAAAAGCAGCCTAACTTTAGCATGCGAGCAGCAGTGTATACCTCATTGATGTTGATCCCTCTCTCCGCCTGTCCCTAGTATTTAGGCAGCTGCATGGTGGAGCAGATCACTGATGTGACTGCGAAATAACCCCACCAAAACAGAAGGAAAACCAAATTTTGGTTGGGCGATCTCTTTCAGTGGAGATATGTTCTGACATCGGCTAAATCTACTTGTGAAATTGTGCCATCATTCTACCACATGCTTGGTTTGAAGCACTTTGGGCTCGATCCTTTGGCACTTACTCAAGGTACAGCATGGCCTTCCTGACATCAGTAGTACTTGTGAGCGCTCAGCGTGCTTGCTGATTAGACCCTAGGTTTTCAGGTCGAGCACAAAGAAAAGTGGAGCAAAGAACTGGGCATCACCTGAGAAAAGAGTGGCTTAAATGTTTCTGCTGGTGTCACACCCAGGCAGCACTGGGAAAAACAGGTCATGGCAGAGCATCTAGCAGCATTACTCAGAGGTCAGTCCTGGTTTTTTTCCTTTTTTGAGATTTTTTTCTACTCATGGTTATTCACCTTACCTACCCTTTAAGTTTCTGGCAAAAATGGAAAAGGGATTCTACAAGCAACAGGAAGTATCCTTTATTAAACAAACCTGCAGAAGTAACGCTAATTCAGCCATCTCCTAAGTAATGGGTGGGTGGGTAAGTTGATGATTTTTTTTTAAGTGTGCTTTTAACATATTGTGGTTTTATAGGTGATTGTTTAGACTTGAAAAAAGCAAATGTCAAACAGAAGTCCTGTCACGTACCATGTACACCCATCGTGCCAAAGCACGGTGAAGCATGATGACCATGATGACCATGCATATCCACTGCACAAAACGTTTCTCTTGAGTGAACAGAGTAAGTGGCACAAATAATAGATTACAAATCTCCATGTGTCTAGCACTTGGAAGGGACAAGACATTTTGCCAGGGCCTTGCAGAAAGATTCTTCCACGGAGGAGCGATGAGATTCAGCAAACGGCAGTGTCATGCTAAGCTATAGAGAAGCATCCAGTGACTCTCGTTCTCACTTGGCTCAATTGACCCCGGCCCGTTCCCCTCCTTGAGCGAGCTTACGTAGTTCCCTCTGCCCTGGTTTCTTAGTTCACTTCTGCAGCTTGTTAGGCTTATGGATTTTGCCTCCAATGCTCAGTCCAGCTCGGTCTGTTTTTTCCACCGATTCTGACTCCTCATCAGATCTCCCTGTGTTTCCAAGTATTGGAGTGAACGACAGTGCATCATCCGCTGTGCTGTTGTACACCCTGCTGTAGCCTCGGGCAGGCAGGAACCAAGGCCGCTGGAAAAGTCCTGCTGGGTTGGCATATTCCGTTTGGAGGTGACATTGTCAGGAAATCCAACTCTGCAGGTCCCTGGGGTCTGAATTAGTGCAGCCTTGGGGGTTTACAAACTCTTTCACTCATGGGTAAAGATTTTGTTTAAGAAAAACTTAATAGAACTGCTTTATGGAATGAACTTTAATGCTTCAAATTATATTTACTGCAAGCTTGTAATACTGAAATATGTTTGGAAGTCTCCAGGTGTGTGTGCCACTGGTAAGAATACAGGTCTTTAAGGGGAAAAAATCAATCTGTGAACCCTTTGAACAATTTTTTCCTTGGACTCACTCTATCAGTATTGTAGGATTAATGGAAATCAGAGCTCATGGCAATGTGTGCATCCGAGATGTGAATTTCAGTTTAAATGAACAGTGGGTTTTTCTCTTTTTGGAAATGTTTCAAGTAATGCTGAGTGTAGCGGTGGAATGGCTTATGCTTTGTAGGCTTTGGAGTGTGAATCACTGCTTGGGTTACATTCATAGCACCCTCCGCACCATTCGTTTTGACAGGAGGAACTCGGTATCTCACAGGATCAGGTTATTATTTGGATGATTTTTCTGTCCCTGTAATGCCTAATGCCACCTGGCAGAGATTTTTTTACTTTGATATATATTGTAGAATAGAAAAAGCTGTTTCTGCTGCTGTGGACCGTCAGCTGTTGTAGGGTGTTTTAACTTTGCTGTTCAGGGAGGGTGTTTGCTGTTCTCTACCACTTTCATCCCCTGATTCAAAGAAAGGAATTTTTTACTTAAGCAAAACACGGCCTTTTCCTGTCAGCAGCTGGGAGAATGAGGATTAAATTCTCTAAACAAAGCTCAGTGCCCTTGTCAGATCTCTCTTTTCAGAAGGTCTCCAAAGCCACAATAATCAAAAGACAAGTTTCAGGCAAAGCATTCCTTCAAAACACCTGTGCGCGCTTCCCAAAGGACGAAGCTGAACGCAGCATCCTTGCAGCGTATCGTGCTCCGGCGGTGCGTCTGGGGCTGCCTCTTTGGAAATTTCCCCTGAAACTTGGTGGGCGCAGACCGTAAAGAAATCCAAGACGTTTCTGCAATGTTGTGAGCGCTTGGTATCTGTTTCCTTAAACCCCCTGAGAAGAGATGTGAAGGAACTCTTTGAAATAGCATTTTTCCTGCCTGTTTTGAAACATTCTTTTGCCTGTTGGGGATCTAGGCTATACGTAGAGCATTACTGTTGTTAGTAAAGACACAGCATTGCCCGACAGCTTCAGCCCAGCAGAGTTGACTGGTTTTACCACACTCTCCATCTCCTTTCTCGTGCATGGCCCTTTTTAGTTTGACTATTTAGTATCTTCTTTCACTCTACACCAAGAATAGTGCTTTCCACCTTCCTGTATAAATTAGCAATTCAGTTGCATGCACATAGGTGGCAATTCTGTGCTAAATGCAAAGTTCTCCAGCAATGAGTAAAGAATGAGCTGTGGAAAGCAAAATTTTACCGCTCTGACAACCGAAATCCCAACTGGCAAAAAGTACCATTTGCAAGAGATTGCATATGTTGAATGGGGGGAAAACACGACACATTGTATTGTTTGTTACAACTTCAGTTTGACTCATTCGAAAAGTCAAGGCAATTTACAAATGAAGTCACTTTGTATTTCAAAATATTGATTAGTCTTTTGGGAAAAAAAGGTTGTATAGATGAAACTGAACATCTTCCGAGGGAAATTGCATTAAACAATTAAAGGTCTGGAGACAAATGTGATATGGATTATTTTATTTGAAAAAGATGTTTTCTTACCTTCATTAAAAATAATCTCAGAGAAGATTAGGAAACACAGATAGAGTCACAGAGCAGTTTTTAATGTTACTTTGTTCCTCTGAAATTAAGCTATCACAACCAAAGAAACATACTGCAGAGTCAGGTTCAGTGTGTAATAAAAATATGTTTTAATTTAGCCTAGGGGCTTGCTGCAAATTCTGAGTCTGTAGAGTTAAGAAAGAGCAAAATACTGTAGTCTCGTTATTTCTAAAGCTTCATTGTATCTTCAAAACAATTTTCCCGAGTTCCTTAGCATTTCTTCAGCTGCTGCTTTCCTTTTCGTCTTTTTTTTTTTCCTTTTCTCTGGTGATAACAGTCTGGATTTCAGACTGTCTCCAAGGCTGATACTATAACAGATCCAACCTCTATTCACATTCTGATGTGAACACAATAATGGAAACAATATGGAACAATATTGTTGGAATCTTGGAATTCCAATAATGGAATTATCTTGATGATCTTGATAAGAGCTCTGTGGAGGATGGATCTTTTGGTTTGGTAGGCAACTAACAGTAATACAGGGAGTCACCGTAATACGTGCTTTGTGAGCATTACGTTGAAACATTCGGGTTTTAGATGATTTTCCCTTTTGTTCATTAGGCCAAGTTANCGTCTTTTTTTTTTTCCTTTTCTCTGATGATAACAGTCTGGATTTCAGACTGTCTCCAAGACTGATACTATAACAGATCCAACTTCTATTCACATTCTGATGTGAACACAATAATGGAAACAATATGGAACAATATTGTTGGAATCTTGGAATTCCAATAATGGAATTATCTTGATGATCTTGATAAGAGCTCTGTGGAGGATGGATCTTTTGGTTTGGTAGGCAACTAACAGTAATACAGGGAGTCACCGTAATACGTGCTTTGTGAGCATTACGTTGAAACATTCGGGTTTTAGATGATTTTCCCTTTTGTTCATTAGGCCAAGTTAGAATTTGAATGTTATGAAATAAAACAGTGAAAGCACATTAAACCAGTTTTGATGTTTTAAAAATTAGGAGGTTTGGATTCAACTTTTGAATGAATCGAATTTGCATTTTGGGGTGAATTTGTAAAGAGTGACAGAAAGTAAGTTTGGAAGGAAGTTTGTGTTGTGTCGGCGGTCCCTTCACCTGAAGGCAAGTATGACTGTGCCTAAGCCATTTCTGATAAATATTTGTCTAATTGTTTTTTAAACCTTCGGGATGAGAGGTTTATTCTTGTACCTCTGTAGGCAATCTGTTCCCATTCTTAGTCAAGCTTTTGAAGAAAACTTCATTTTCTGAACGTCTGAGATCTCAGTGTTAAAATGTCAGCCTTTATTTCCCATCCTGTGCAAGTGCACATGGAGCAAGAGTACATTTCATCTCCCTTTGCAGAGACCTTTAACTTATTTCAGAGCTGTTACTGTGTGGCCCTTGTCTCTAGACTAAACAAACCTCATTGTTTTAATCTTTGCTCATAACTCTTTCTTTTTGAATTTGTGAGGGTGCTTGTTGCACCTTTCTGGACTCTTTTTCACAAATTCTTGTCCTCCGGGAGCAATGCTGCCCAAAGCACAACACTGCTCTTGAAGAGGCTTCCCAGCCGTGAGCAGGAGTCTTGTTTCTCTTTTCTTATGCTGAGCAGTCTATGGATATCTCCCGATAGGGTAGTTGCTTGCTCATAAATTATTACACTGCTGAGTTGCATTAAGTCAGTGACGCACTGACTTAATCTGATGCTGTACATTATTGAATAGCCAGTTGTTCTCCATGGTGTATTTGTGTGGCAAATTATGACTGTTCGTTATTTGGACTTGTCCTTACCGAATTCATGGTGTGTCAGAAACGTCTCATATGGATTTGGCATCAGTGCACATTGTTCCTGTTGTTAATAATTGTTACGGTTTTTACAGATGAATTAATCTGGGGTCAGGTTGAAATTACAGAACATAATAATTTCTGGGGCAACACTTGAAAATAAGTCAAACTTGTGAAAGTAAAAACTACCATTGCTAACACCACTTAGTGGCAACCAAGGGATAGCAATAGTTACGTTGTGTGTGATTATTATAAATCATGCAGTCATACGGTTTAAGAACAGCTAGCCTGGAGATACGAAAGGGTGCGGTGCCCATCCACAGCTCCTCTCAAACGTGTATGAAGGAGGATAACCAAAGCAGGAAAGGACAGCATAGGCAGAAGCAACGGGCGTTCAGAAAAATAAAAACTTGCAGGGACAGGAGCAGTTCTGGTAATGTTGTAGCTGAGCATCCTAAGCTATTAAAATGTTTCTGGTGGCATGGTCCTACTCTAGGACAAACCCATTGAAAATGACTCTTACTCGTCGTATCTTCCGCTCCCAAGGTGATGCAGCTCTCCAGAATTTCTCGCTGAATGGAACAGCATTTTCTGTTTTTATTTTGTTTGTTTCTGATTTTTGAAAGAGATAAAATAATCATCTGCAACTGCTTTAGCAGTCTTGTCTTAGGTGATACAGCACTGGAAACGTGATCCTTCAGTCCTGGGATGTACTACTAGATATGGCCATTTGAGCGCATCTTTGTTCTGAAATGGTTGCGCTGGGTGTTGTATTTTGAATGAATGTATGTATGCACACAGGGTACAAAACGATGTGCGAGTAGTGCAGAGCTGACCAAAGGTTTTATTAGCAATATAGGCACAATGGACTGGTGCATCCTCAGTGCGGGCAGGAGCTGGAGCTGGAGTTGCTGAGTGGGAATGGGGACGGGAGACTGGGAAGAAAACCGTTCTGCTGCTTGTGCTACTAGGGGATGGGAAGATTTTGTATGGGGGGCTGGGACCACTGCTGCTCTTGCTCTGGTTGAGCTCTTTGTCCCCATTCCCACGTGAAGAGCTCCAGCAAGCCTGGCTTTCTGTGGCCTGCACATAGGCCAGGCAGGCAGTGGAGCTGATGCCACACTGCTTGCCCCATTGACATGTTACATCAGTCCTGAACAAGTTCCCTGCAGACCTTTATTGCTGAAACAGCAGTCCCCGTGCGGGGATGCGTGAGTGAGTTTTTCCTAAAAGGCAAGGTGTGCTCAGCTGGGGAGGGAAGAGAATTGGTTGGGAGGGAGACTGGGTTCATCCAAAGCTCAACTTTCATTTAAACTGCTCACAACGTGTAACAAACATGAACTGCTGCAGCGGCGCCTCTGAGACCTCATGTGTAGCGTAAAGTGATGCCGTATTTGCTGTCCTATTTGTAGCTAACTCAAGTGCTGGAGGTGGCAGCTTGAACTGTAAAACGTGTGGAAGACATCTTTGCATCAAGACATGTCCATCCTAAGTATTTGATAAGATTGGTTTTCATTTCTCTGGAAAGTATTCCGTGCTCAGCTGTGGGGAGAGAACGCCATATCAGCAACTGCCTCCACAGCAGAGGAATCCACTCGCAGGGGCTGCCGCCGAACCCCCGCAGCAACGGTAGCTGCTCTTTGCTGTGCATTCCTGGAGTCGGGTGCTGCTGCCACATCCCCGTTGTGCTCAGGGAGGTACTCCCCCGCCGGCACGGAGGGAGGCTGCTGTCTCACAGGATGTGGAGAGAAATCAGTGCCGTGGCTGCTTCCTGTCAGCCGCAATTTCACATGTCAGCATTCTCGCTAACCTTTTCAAATAGTACCAAGAATATGTGATTGACGTCTGAAACAGCACATTTGTTCCTAGCAGCAAAGACTAGACCCAGAGTAACTTACTGTAAAGCTCTGTTTCCACCAGGCAGCAATCTGTATTGAAGCTTATTAAAGTCATGTGTTCAATTTTTTCATAATTGCCCCCATTCAAACCGTGGCAGGCAGCCAATAAAGCACTAAGTGGAAGTTTCTGTCGGTCCACCTGTCTTTCTGTAGCTAACGAAGTGTGCCGTTTTTTGTCTTGTAGACGTTACACAATTCGTTGTCAGAGGAACTTGTTATATATAGACTTAAAATAAATTAGTTCGTGACAAGGCCAAAGCTATTTGACTATACTTCTTTGTATAGCAAGTCATGTATTTATTATACAGAGTGACACATTACTACTTTGTTTAGGTGGAGAGCTTATTCTTAAACAAGAACAGGCAATTCTGTTTCTTGGCCGTATTCATCTGTTATATGTCCTAATTAAAAAGGATGACATCCTGAGCAGCATGGGTTTCAGCAGGGGTGCCCACCGATCTGGACTATGGGCTCTGCTACTTTGGTTCCTCGATTGATTGGAAGCTCTTCCCCTGCAAGGGTTGCTGTGTTTTCAGGCCCTTGTCCTCTGCTAAGGTTTCCTTTTGCTACGCTTCAAAACCACAGGAAGACATCAGCGGTTGCCTCATGTTAGCCTACTTGGAGGAGGAGGAAATTAATTTTACAGACTTCCAGGAAATAGAAGGCTTTTATAAGTTTACCACTCCTGATCCCTGTGAACAACAGGTACACAGTTTATCAAACCTGTAATTGATTCGCAGTTGGAAGCGTCTCCAGGATGAGAAACTTGACTCCAGGAGAAGCAACTCTGGCAAAGTGAAGAAAAAACCCAAATCTCCTGTTTTCTATCAGAGAAATTAATCTTGAAAATTTTCTTTGCCTGTGAGGAGATTGGCAGAGACAGCTGTTGCTTCATCCTGGAAAACGGCCCAAAAAAGGTCTGCAAAAAAAATCTTGCAGTGATTTTATTATAAGCAGTAAGTTTAGCGGCAGAGTTCTGGATTTCCCTTTACTTCTGCTGTAAAATTCAGGTGTGCTGGCGAATATTCGTTGAAGGAAATGAGCAAACCAGCAACTTTGCTTGCTGGCCATTAGCAGTGAAACGCTTCTGGATGAGCTAAGATAATTCTTCAGTTGAGTGATCTCAGAATAAGACTGACACCTTAATTTTGGCGATACCCAGACTGTTGGCACGCCATTTCCTTGTCCAGCAGGTTTGTGAGCGGCAAAGTGTCATGTCTGGTTAAGGCTGAAGGGGGGTAAAACCTGTTCTCGTTTGGAATCAACTTTGGGCTACCCTGACTGCTAATACAGAAAACCTCTCACTTCTATAACCTGCTCTCCTGGAAGGCTTTTTCCTGATTCATTTTCCCTGTTCAGTTTCCACAGCAAAACTCCGTTAACAGAAGCTTCTCCCTGCAGAGTCTTGCCCCTCTTTCAGACCTTTCTATTAAGACTCTGAAGCAAAATTCAGTTTTATAACAACTTGATTCAGATACAAGGGTGCAATGCACCTTCCTTTATGTATCACTAGCTCTCTGTTGTTGTTCAGCAACTTGGGAAAGGCGAGAGAGGAAAGGAAGGATGTTGAAGAGGTTGCCAGTGGTTAAATTCTTGCTAAGACTGGGTGTGTGGCTTGTGTCAGGTGACTGGACGTGTGACTTGCCCTTTGGCTAATAGGTTTTCTGGTTCTAGATTTTTTTTACGGGCTGGATTAACTTCTGTGACCTGTTTTTCCAGGGTGACCATAAATGTGATTCAGACAATGTTAGACCTAATCAGGATTAGCTCCTTTGTTGATTTTTCTTGCAAGGATGACTGAGGTGACTGTTTACCGTTCAGCAGATGGGACAAAACACTGCAGGGTAAATTTACACACAGTTCAATCCAGCCGCTTTTCTGAGCAGTGCAGAAACTTGTCTTTTACTCAGATCTCCAGTACGCACATTCGTGTAGCATGCAGAAGAGAACGAGATGTCATCTCCCATCTCTGCCCGTGCAGAGACATTGATGCTCCCTTGGAAGGCCTAGGTGTCAATATATGCACATTAATTGTTTTGGAAAGTTGGAGAAAAACTCCTGATGTCTTGATGATCCGTTAAATAATTTGAAGACTCTTCTAAAGATACACAAACTCTAAGATCTCTTCAGTCTACTCAGGAACTGGAGAATGGTCTTCTCACCAGAGCAGTGGAAAGGGGCCTTAGCAGTGTATCTAATTTTAACTGAACGAGGATTATTTGTCTAGGATTTTTCATACAGCTGTGCTATTGGGTTCTTTCACCCCAATAATGCTCGCTAAGATTGCGGTGTTGTTTTATCCCTTCTGAAGGAAATGCCAGAGCTTTGAGTTTCATTTTCAGCACCTCCCGTAATGTATCTCACTGTTTTCTATACACTTAACGTGTGTGTTCACAGTAGTATCCATCAGCATCTATTCAGCGTATGAGAACTCGCACTGGACTTTTGACTTGAAGGCTGTACTTCTGTCAGCGTGTAGGAGACTGAGATGAGAACTGGAGTCGTATTTTAGAAGATAGAGTAGAGACGTGCACGACAGTTTAAAGGTCAGCTGGTTAGACTCGGAAGTTTTTTCAGCCCAAATTATCGTTTGTTTANTCTGTCAGCGTGTAGGAGGCTGAGATGAGAACTGGAGTCATATTTTAGAAGATAGAGTAGAGACGTGCACGACAGTTTAAAGGTCAGCTGGTTAGACTCGGAAGTTTTTTCAGCCCAAATTATCGTTTGTTTAAACTTCTTAAAAATCATAAAAGAAAAGATCGTATTTATTGTACAAAATCCCAGCGAAGGGCAGTGTTCTATGTTCCTACACAGGTAATCCCAGTGTATTGTAAGAAACAAAAGGCAAGGTTTTGACTGAGTGCGTTTCAGCTTGCCATAGTCCATCTCTTCCTTCTGTAAATGAACTTCTGGGTGACAAAAAGGTCGTAATTGAGAAATAACTCAAATAGCTGTTTTGCCTCTGATCTGTAGAGCATGGAAGTAAATCCAACTGCCAAGCACTTGAAACTAACCCCCAAAATAAAAAAAATCAGAGCCATTCTTTTCTGCTCCTTCACTGCTGTATTTCACGCAGTTGGCAACAAGAAGCTGCCAGACAGAATTGTTTTTCAAAAGTAGAAACACTTCCAGGGTGAGCAAGTTTTATTTATAATGCTATTATAATGAGCATTATACTTACAAACCCCCGTTTTCAGGTTGTAACTTTCATTTAAAGTTATATAAATGAGGATGAATGTCCAAGCTGGTGAATGAAAAGGTGTTCTTTGTAGGTGGTTTTTCAAAATTTAACTTTCATTCTGCTAAGTTTTGCTTCAGTCTTCTCATGTTATTCTGTGGGGAACAGCATTCATACAGTCTTATCCTAGCAGGACATAGTAGTGCAAAGTACAGATCTCTTCAGAGAATAAAGACCCGTGCATAATTCGGTCCCATTTCCAGGGGCTAGCATTTATGAAAAATAATATATTAAAGCGTTAAAAGTAAACCTATAAATTCCCTTAGGTTTCCTTGCAGCACTAGTCACTGCAGTCAGTAGCAATTACTTTAAATTTGCTCCACAGACTTCACATGTACTCTGTCTAAATATTTTTTCTGTATTAACAGCAAAATAGCCCACATAAAGTAGCATAAGACTGACATTTTGAACACTAAATGTTGACAAAGAGAAACAAGTGCTGGACATCTAATACATTTTAATCTTGAAAAGGTATTTAATACTCTGAAAATGCTAATGAAAAATTTATTTCTGTTGGCTTGAACAACGACCCTGCCCAGGTGGGCTGAAAGCACAGGAGATGGAAAAGGAGTGACGAGCAGTTGTTGACAGTAGTGTGCTGTGTGAAACATGCTGAAGTTACCCTTAAAAGTCCAAACTGGGGATGTGGCATGCTGCCAGAACTGGAGAGCTTTTCTTACGGCTGCCCTGTATTCCAGTCGAGACTTATGCGTCAGGACTGCCATTTAATTAGTGCTAAATCTGCCTAATATTTGAAGCTTATTGCTATTTTACTAGCAAATGCAGATGTTACAGGCTTGTAGCCGTGTTGGACAGAGAGTCACGCAGAGTTTGAAAGGCATCTTTGAACCTTCTCCTTCAATACTAAACTCAAGCAGCCCTGTGCTAATTGGACTGAAGCTGCAGTGGAAACGAAAATGAACTGCCCTAAGAAGTTTGCATGCTGCGTGAAATGGTGCACGCAGCAACACGTCAGTGGGAGAGCAGACGAGATTCTTAGCTGGCCTTATTTTTTCAGCCCACCTGCATTTTGTGTGAGTTCGTTCTTTCTCTCTCTCCTCCTTTCTGTCTCTTAATAAGTAAATGGAAAGGAGCAGAGTCAGCCTTCATGCGGTAGGATGTTTTGAAAGGACTTGAGAGATTGACTGTAGGGTTTGCCATCAAAGGACAGCTACAAGAACATACTTCCTTCCCTCTCAAAGTGCCATTTTTCCGTGATTCCATGGGAAATACTTGGTGTGTCCTCCGTGATACTTTTTTATTCAGCAGGGCTGGCCCCAGCTGTGGCTGAAACCCTTGTTTCACCCCTGGGATTTAACCATTGATGTGGAGCTGTGGCCTCCTTATGTATTTAAAAAAAAAAAAAAAAAAGAGTGTGGTTTGCATTAAACCTTATTAAAACCCAGGATTACTTCTAAATGAATCACTGGCATCTTTGTGAAACCAAACTTTTGAGGTGAATTTGTGAAATGAGGATGTTGCCCGACGGTATGCTGTCTACTATGACAAAGTCCTGAATACTGAAAGGACGGTATTTTAACTAGGACCCATTATGTCACTTTATTTTCACTTCTAAACGGAGCCTTTTTAGGTTTTTGTCATAACTCTGTAGATATTTAAGTGACTGTCTCCTTCTTATGGCGACAAGTGTCAACAGTGACTTTCTGTGAATTTTCTAAGTGCTAGTTCCCCAGCATCTCTACTCCTTTTTTTTTAAAAAGGCACTTTTATTTGGCTTTATCTTGTATTTCTTTTCAGTCTAATATGTGACCTTTTACCTATTAAAATTTATAGGTACAATAGGAGATTCCTAATTAACTTTTTCATCATTGTCCTTAATTTATCTCCTAGAGGACTGGAAGGCGATATGGTTTATAGAGCTGACTGAAAAACTTAACACAATTAAAAAGCCTAAGAGCGTACAGATTGGCAGAAAAATGTTTTGGTTTAGGCTCAAAGTGTTCACGAATTTCAGTTACATTTGACTAATAGTTTCAACTAAATAAAAGCAGGATTTTTGAAAATTAGTACAGCTCGTTCTCAGTAAAATGTAAATATTTTTCTTTCAAAATAACATTTCTGTGCAAACATTGACCTAGCTCTAAGCAACAAAGCCAAGAATACAGTGATTTCAAGCAGCGATAAATACTCTAGAAAAGAAGCTAAGTTCTTTAGGCTGAACAATGTATGTTCAAAGTGACATTTGCGATTTGGCTGGAACATTATTGGCGGAAGCTTCCATAGCTTATTTAGGCTTATTTCCAATTTTCATTTTTTGTTTAGTCACCAAATTTGAAAATTCTTATGTGTTCATCTTCAATCTTTGGTATACCTGTTTTATTTAAACAAACAAACAAAACAGCGATGACAGACAGAAGGACACACCGTCCCGGGAGAAATATTACAGAGGTGGGCATGAAAGATAGATACATACATAAAGCACGCAGCGTACCTGTGAAACCAGACCATGGAAATTTTAACTGACTGCTTTTCAAGGTGTCTTAATGTTTCCATACAGACTCCTCCATATGAGTGTCTTCTGCTGTTACCCTTATGGCAGAATCATTGGCGACAGTGGGTTCTGCAGGGGAAATGCACTTGCTGGCCTACTTCGCAAAGCTGTTTTCAAATTAAACAGAGCATCTCCCATGCCAGAAATGCAGATCACTTAGTGGCTTTCCTCAAACAGAAACTCCCAGGCGCCTCCTTCGATGAGCACCCCGCGGGAGCAGGGAACACTTGCCTTATAAACAAACATGGCCCAGGGAGGCCAGCCTGCCAGCTTGCAAAAATAACGTACACGGAGGCAGGGTAAATAGTTTACATCTCCTTCAGCCTCTGGATTGTGTCACAGAGCTGCTAGTTGAAACGAGCAAATCTGCTGCGGGCCGAAACATGCGGCTCTGGAACAGGAGTATGAGGAGGTTGTGCTTTAGACAGCTTTTCGTAGTGAAAAAATATTTCTACCGCTGTCCTGTGGACCACAACTGGCCAAAGAGCATCGCTGCATCTGGTTTTGGCAACAGATATCAAAACAGTGTGTGGGGTTTAAGCATTTCAGATATTGTGCCCTATTTTTCTTTGCAATGTATAGGCAGGAAAGGAGCCAGTTGCTTCTAATTCATATATTTATGAACGACAAAGTGCAAAAAGTGAAGAGCATATCCAAACCATGGAAGTACAAGATATGTCGTCTCTCCTTTATGGCCTAAATGTTAGCTGTCTGCCCGGAATCCATAGACAAAGGCGAGTGAAAGATGCTTTAGAAATATTTAGATATTCTTTGAGAGATGGATCTAGAAAATGATTCTTAATATCTGAAATATGTCTCTGTGAGTTATGTGGGAGGAAACTTCGGTGACTAGGTTTTGGATGACTATAATGGGAGGAGAGGAGACCTACCCCAGATCCACCAACCTCCAATTTTTCTTTGTTTACAGTTTAAATCAGATACCAATCTGATCTCCAAGCATTATTTAGGTTTAGATTTCCATAGTTTGTTTTTCTTTAACAATAATCTCTACAGTTTAGGGAAGTCCCAGCACATGTGGTTTGGAACTGGAAGACGAAGAGGTCCCTCAACCAATGGCCTAGAAAATTAGGAGAGGGGAAACACCTGCACATCCCTGCTGGCTGAGGAATTTTGAAAGGGGTGCTTCTTTTGGCAAAAAGAGCTCCCTAGTTGGGGTCACTGTGGAATTGGAGTCCTTTGTCCATATCCTAATTGTGGCGGGGGGGCGGGGGGAGCTGAGAAGTTCATAAGCAGGGCTAATTGCTCAAGCACATTGTCCTCCGTCTCTTCTCCTTGAATGAACCCATGGAAACCTTCTACTGAGATGAAGCTGAGTGTCAGCCTCTTAAAATCTCATGGCTGGCTTTATTGAGGAAGAGTTGGCTCTTACCTGTCAGACAGTCCTGTGATGTCGTTTGGGGGATTTTGATGACCCTCTCTCTGCTCAGGCAGGTTGGAAGGAGTATTAAGCCGACTTGCTCCCAGAAAGAGTGGCAGGGCTGGAAAGGAGTCACTGTGGTGGGATGATCCGTGTTTGCTGTAGGGTGAATTAATGAATATACGTTGTATCAGCACACAGAAAAGTCAGGAGGGGCAAATTCTTTGGGGGGACGGGAGGAAGATGTCTCTAAGGGAAATTTTCTAGTGCATCTGTTCTATATATAGTTCTCCCCACGTACCTAAGGTGAATGACTTATGGTTATTTTTCAGTGTGTTGCCTTTTTTTTTTTCTTGTTTGCGTATTTAGTTTGAAAGGTCTCTAAAAGAAGTGTACAAAAAGAAAAGATAAAGAATCTGTTTTACTAGACTTTTGGGGATTGTATGAGAAATACAACATACAGATGGAGTAATTTGATTATGCTGGTTTCTTATAAGCATGTCGGAAAAGCATGGGGTTTTTTGCTTTTAATTTGTCGGTATTTTGGTTTGAGCTGTTCTAATACAATGATCTATGTAAAGTACATCTGGTCCTCGCTAGAAGTGTGCTGAGCTCCATTTTGACACCATTGTTACAGGCAGAAACTGAATTTGCCTTTGGCAGAAACGAAAACTCCTGAGAGTGCTAAGAAGGAGCAATTTTGTGGGGGAATGAAAAGGTGGCCTTAAAATGCTTGATTAATATTATTGCTGAATCTGAAAACATTTTATACTGGTGAAGGGAACCAGAAATATGATGCTAGAATACTGTTGTTCCTAATAATCTCTTTCTGAATGGGTGTGAGGTTTTAAAGTTGAGGGTTTTGACTTCTTCCCAAAGCTCCCTAGTATTTCGTGGGCTTTAGAACAATGAATGTGAAATCCAAAAGAGACCCTGTAAATCTATTACAGTGCACGCAGAGCTTGATTTCGCCTTCATTTTTAACATCACGACTTGATTTATTTTCAGTGGGAACTAAGGTCTAGGCAAGAAACAGGTACATACTTTACTTCAGTACATACATTTTTACATTTTTTTAATTTAACTGACAGAGAGAAAGCGAGAGGAATTCTGCCCGCATGAGACCGTGCCTTGAAATCCTAAACCCATTGGAGGTGATGGCAAAACTAACAACACTTGCAGTAAAGCCAGAATTTCGTTCTCTAGCTTTAGGATTTTTAAAGGGGTGAAGATTGGAGATCATGTCCTGCATTAGAGATGTACAAACAGTTTGCAGAAATAACTGATTCTCTCCTGAAACATAGCCAGCTTTGGCATTGAATCTGCTCAATTTCATAACTCATGTCAACAGTGTTGTGGAGGATAAAACTGAAGAAGTATGGTTGTTTTTATCCTGAGTGTATCACATCCTACTGAAACTGCAGCCGGCAGGATGTAGAATAAATTATAAAGTGCTAGTTCAGTTATTTTTGTATTTAACTCTTCCTCTTTTGGATACTTTTTTGTGGATATTCGATGCCCTTCTTTAAGTGTAGCTTTCCGGGCTTGTTGATTTATGACAGTTATTTTCATATAAGAAATTCTGTCGCTGAGTAGCAAAAATACGTAGTTGATTACACAAGAAAATATTTTTTTCACTCAGGGTATTCTGGACTTTCGTGAACGTAAATTTATTAACCTAATTCTTTCAAGTAGTTATTAAAAGGTTTGTTCTTGCTTGTTTTGAGGTTACGTAGGTAACATTTAGTACAGAACTAATGTGTATAGCCTACCAACACTTCCACGATCTCTGGGCTTGATGCTGAGCTTCATGTTTTGCCAAGGTTAGGAGGCATGGTTTTAAACTTGAATTTTAAGCCAACTTTGAAGATAAAGCTAACAGAGAGTACCCGTGACATTCCCCACCCCCTCCACAATAATAGTCCCTATTACTTTTCTTGATACAACCCAGCAGCTGGAATGCATACCTCGCAGCTCAGCTCCTAAAGAGGATCCTACAACCGTAGCTCGCTATCAGTTTGGCAAACATTAGTCATAGTTGCAGCTGAATTTCTGATTGGCATTCTTGGGTTTGTGCCATCTGTGTCACGTGCCGTTTTTGTCGGTGAACAAAGTAGGCATTGCAGATATAGGGACCTGCAAGTGCAGTATTCTAAAGAAAGAATTTTTGTGTAAGATTTATTAATTACTTATAACCCAACTATGGTGTATTTTACGGAAGAAAAGAATTAAATCTGACATATTTTCTGATGTCACACATGTTTGAGTGTTTACATTGATAGCCCGCTGAATGTAGTACTAAATCTTTTAATTGGGTTTCCTTGGGCACGGTGGTAACTTCGGGCAAAAAATGTGCTGGGTCAAACCAACTGGCCTTTTTGGAAGGATTTTTCCACAGCCTGGGCATGGAGATCAGCCCGGTTCTTCAGCTCACAGAGACGGTACTTCTGTCCACCACCTTCAGTCCAAGGGGAAGCTCCTTCAGAAAGGAAAGCAGTGTAGAAATATAAATTATTGTCTGTAGGAAAGTGTGTGAATGTCTATAGTCTTCACATCCATCCTTAAAAACTGGCTTTACCCTTTTCCTTCTCCATCTGGCTGCAACTCAGTGATACTGGTGGTTTTATCCACTACAGTTCCCACCCAGGAAAGGGCTTTATAAAATTATTGCTCTTGCAGAGTTGAGTAGGGAATTAATTTAGCAGTGGTGCATTAAAAGAACAGCAATAAGAAATACAAGTTGGGAGGGAGTAATTTCAGATAACTTTATAGGAAAATAATACTCCCTGTGCTTATTGACAGAATATTTGAAAACTTTTTATTATTCCTTAGTTAAGGTTGATCAGACCAATAGTTGGTCTGTGTAGCACGGAAACAACCTCTTATTTGTCAGAGACTTGACCACCAACACGTTCTTTAAGAATTCTGCGATTTTATAGAAGAAAGCTGACTTCTTATATTTTTCTACCCTATATATGGCATCTATTCCCTTACATATTCTGATGGAAAACGTTGCACAATTCATGCATTTAGTTATGTTAACAGTATTTATAGTGAGTTACAGTACGTTAGGCTAATGAAGAAGTTTAATTTTACATCTTTACCTAGCTGTAAAATAAACTATTTTATACAAATGAAAAGTTGAAAGCTTGGGAAAATATTTTTCTTTCTCTCTGAAATTACACAGCATCTCGGCTTGAAACACATATTTGCTGTAGACCCCTTGTTCTTATGACTTGGAGTATTTTTAGAGATTGACTGGAGCTGAAATAAATCAGCTGGATGACATTTTCCATCTCTTTAAAATAGCTAAAAAGAAGAAAAGGGAAAGAAAAATCTAATTTTGATTTTTTAAATTCGTATTGGTGAGCATAGCCGTTTCCTTGCAACTTCATGTGAGGTCTCTGGAAGACCAACGCTATTGTGTTTTGTTGGCATTAGTTGTAACTTCTCATTGACTTTTGCTGAAGTCAAGGTTTCTAATTCAATTTTAATGGGCTAATGGAGGCTCGGTAAACTTCAGATGGGATCTCAGCTGAAATAAGTAGAAATAAGACCCTCTGTTCTCCTATTCGGGTCCTCTCTAAAAAGCATACAATCCCAAAACAAGAAACCCAAAAAACTCGGTCAAGGAAGAGAAGGCAGCTTGTCACGTCAGCTCGCGACTTGAAAAGCAGTGCGCCACGTTAGAGGACTGTTACCTGTCTCCAGTTTGTTTTTCTTTCTCCTCAGGGATAGCAGTGCTCCTCTTGCACTTGCTCCGGTCCACAGAAGTCATTTTGGGGTGCTTCCCAGGGGAAACCTGGGAAGGGAGAAGGGCTTCCCTTCCCATGGGAGAGGACCCCTGGGAAGGACATGCGGAGGTTGCCCTCCTGTAGTGGGCCGAGTGTGTCACATTGCATGTGTGCTGGATGTGCAGGTACACACCAGCTGGGAGCAAGCAGTGCCTGGTTTGGGATTGGGACTCCGTATTGCGCGTGCTTTTAAAGAGATGTGAAAGTGGGGCAGATCCATAAAGGCTGATGAAGGAGCTGGGTCAGATGGTTTTGGCTTAAATCATTCAAGAAGCGAGGAGAACATAACGGAGAGAAAAAGGGGGGAAAATATCAGTAAGCTTGTAAAAGCATCATTGGAAAGTGGGAGGAGTGGGGGTCTGGAAGAGGGATCGGGTTATAGAAGAGACTAGAAGAAAGGAGATGGAGGCAGTCCAGGGGAATATAAGTGGGAGGAAAATGAGTTTTTTGCAAAGAAACTTACTTGGTTTCCTTAAAAGAAAACTCCACGAAGAAAGAAACAAATATTAAAAAAAAAAGGACTGAGAAAAAGAAATTAAATGCCTTAAAACATTATGGAGGACAGTAGGTTGAGGGAAAATGGGAAAGAGGAGGTAGTGATTTGAAGAAAAGAACAATAAATTATGGGAAACATTGTTTTATTTTTGCTTATAGATGGTGTAAAATGTGATACTTAGATTTTTCTTTTCAGCGTGGTAGGGAGGTCACAAGCAGTCATTCTTGCGGTGCTTAGCACCATGTGGTCATCAGAGCAGAGGCACGGCAAGGTATTGCACATTGTGTCTCTCCGCAGTAGGGTCTGTAACTGGGCTGTCCGGGGTGGGGGGGGCAGCTGGTTTCTTGCGTAGGGCTGTTGCTTTGACTTATTTTGTGAGTTTGCACATAAACAGCAATTTTCATTGAAGAGATGCATGCGATCAAAACGTTATACCATGGATTTGTGTTTCTTGTGCATGTGTGAAGAGTGGCTATGAGGACTATAGCATTCATACTTACATTGCTTATATAGACATGATCATATTGAATAGTAGCAGTATTTTAAATTTCCAAATAATGTCATTTTCGTAGTGATTTGTTCAGTCTAACTAGCTCTTTGTACCCCCAGTTTGGAGTCCTCGTGGTTTATTTACATATTTCTTGTTTAGATAGAATTTGTATTTTATATATATAATATATAAATAATATTTATTTATTTATTTATAATTATTTCTTTCAAAAAATCCCTACCATCTAGAACTGAACTGGCCAAAGACTGTGGATGCATGGCTTGCGTTCTCCCAGTGCTTTTGCCTGCATCTCCTTTTCCCAGTGTCCTCATTCCTGGCAATCCTTTTGGGGTATTTGTACGTTGAACAGCAGGCAAAAGAATCACTGGAAAATACAGCAGTGTTTGGTCTGCTCTTTTTGTCAGAACAAGCAACTTACGGTACCACTGGTTTTATCATTTCGGGATTGTTATTAGAGTGCGTGATATCCTCTGGCTGCATCTCCTCTCTGTATTTTGTTATCCTCTGCTGTATTTGGAGTTCCAGGCCATTCGGGACAATCTGGATGGAGTAGGGGAAGAAGGAATGCCTGCAGATTGCATTCTTCTGCCAGTTCTGTAATAATGATTTTCATCTGCAAACCAGAAACATTTTTAAAAGAACATTACTGTTCGCTTCAATGATTTGCAGATGGGCAAGGTGCATCGTGGAGCATCTGGGATAAGGTCACATAAGTAGTGGTCATTTTGGGAAGAGGATCTGCTTTTGGTTTCTGCACGCCATAACCTCACTTCTCTGTTCTGCAGCTTTGCAGGTTGCTTGAATGCAGACTAGCTCTTTTTTTGGCTCCACGATGAAGCTAGGTGAAAGCACGTTCAAATCTTCTAATCATTTTAATGGCAATGACTATTCATGTTAAGAGAACGGAGTCTGTGTGATCCCATTGAAGGCAAAAGGATTTGTCTGGGGAAGGGTACAAGGCCATTTCACGAGCGTGAAAGTTGCAGGCCTGGGAAAACACCTGCTTTAGGAGTACTGTCCTTTCGATTCACTTGGGCTTGCCTGCTTGCTGAGACAAGTCACCTATATTAATCTATCAAATCCTGTTTGGAGGGTGGTCTCTTTACTCTGTATTCATTTATGGGAACAGAACCTCTCTCTTAATCTCTGTGTCATAGCCTTTGGGACATTGGTACCGTATGATGAAACTGAATATTTTTATTGAATCTGTTGTGTAGTGCCAGTGGACGTGAATAGGAGAAACGATACTGGAGAGAACGTAAAAGGAGTTTCCTTTCTTTCTAGGTGAGCATAAGGGAGTTCGATATTACCAGAAAAACTGCTTTGAACAATGCTGATAAAGAAAAGGTTTAATGAGGCTGGGGCTGTTTGCGGAAAATTAGTCCGCATTAGGGTAATATTCCTTCAGGGAGCATTTATAATGCCTGCAGGAATGTGGGGGCGGCAGATCGGATTCCGGCGCAACCTTGCAAGCTTTCAGCTGCCGACGCGCGGTGCACCTGCATGTTCCTCTGTCTGACCTCAGAGCTGGCTTGAAAAGCTCTGGCATCTGGAAGTGCGAGGAAAGATCAGGTTTTTAATTTTTGTGACAGAAAAAAAAAATCCATCTTTTTTTTGATGCTTAGAATGCCTTGTATTTTACATCTTTTTAAAGGATACTGGAAACTACTTTGTGGGTATACTTTTTAGTGGTTTGGGGTTGGTTTTTTTGCTTTTAATTTTATTAAACTAGTATCTTAAAAGATCTCACAGATATATGTCCAAATACATGAACAGTATTCAGTTAAAAAATCTGGTTAGTTGGCAAGACTTGAGAAAATAATTTCATACTCTGTTGCTTATCTCAGTAAGAATGTTCTCCCTAGCAAGTGCAGATTCAGGCATGACAGCTTCAGCATTTATCTCATTCGCAGAGTTCTGGGACAGCATCTCATTTTCAAATTGTAGCGATGTGGAGATAAAATGTAAATACTGCTGTACAAGGATTGCCACTTGTTAACGTTATACTTCATAACTGGTATCTGCGGTTGTAGCTTGCAAATTGTAAGTGCGTGTGATTTACATCGCTTGGAATTAACTGTTCTGTAATTACGCTTTGATTTGTATTTCTTTATCAGACATTCTAGAGTGGTTCAGCTATGCTGCATACGAACTTCCATGTCAGTAATTTCATGGTATAAAATTGTGCTTATTAAATGCACAGATTTTCCTTTTTGGAATTTAAAAGTTGCTTGCTTTGGCATCTGCAGCTTATTTCTGGTGATCTACTTAATTGAGTAGCTTCTCTGTTTATCTTAAAATGCAGATAAATGGCTTTCAGAGCAGTGTTTATAGCTTCATGGTTCCTGAAATAAGAGTCAACATTATCTCCTAGACTCTACCAGTCATAACTAATGATCGCTCTGCTTACACTGTTGAGCAAGCCAGGAGACACTGAACTCTGCAGAGAGCAAGGGCCCTGTGCAGTGGGAGGATAGTTTGTATGTGATGGCGCCTAGCAGACAAGGCTTTCATGGCTCCGTAGTGTTAATTGGGAACCGAAATCTGTCCTCGGCCACCTCTAACCTTCTATCACTGAACTATTCTTCTATGAATATGGATACAAACCCAAGGGTGAGTTGACAGCATGCAGTAGTCTCGCTTCCCTCATAATTCAAAGTAAATAACGTCACTTGACTCTCGTATTTGCTTCAGTTTTGCCCATCAGAGCACATTGTGCAACATGAAATCTCTGCAGAAATTGGGGATGTTTTTAATGTTCCAAACATCACTGGCAGGCAGCCTAACGGAGGCATTGTGTTGAGGCCTGAAAGAGGATGAGAAAATAATTAGGCGGCTGGCAATTACTGTATTTTGTCCTAGGGCTTTTTTAATGACATTTTAATGTATTAATGAAAGGAAGATGCCTTTTTTGATATTTTCCTGACAAGTCCTTTGGCTTGGCTCCTGAATGGGGAATAGTAGGCTTTCCTTTGTAATAGGGTTAAGTGCATGCTGCAGGAAGAGAGAGGGGAAAGAAAGAAAAAGAGTAGATTTACCACCCATGAGGAATTCTATATTATTATTACCTTGGGAACAGAAGTTGCTTGTTTATCCACGAAAATTAAATAACATGGGGAGCAACAATGCCTCACGCCAATAAGCTGTAATATTTTTCTGTACTTCTGTCAGCTTGTCAATATGATCTTTTACCTGAGATTTTTTAACTTGCAAGAAGAGGATTTATTGGAAATTGCAAATACAGGTCGTGTGAGATGGATATTGCTCTTGAAGAATTTCAGCCCGGGCAACGTTCTAGTTTCATATAGACAGTGCAGCAGCCAGCTTTTGCTGGCTTTAGGTGAATTTTAGCTAGTGATATACAAAGCAGCACCTAATTCCTGTGTCTCCCCAGCCATCTAGTTCACTGTTTTGAAAAGCTAATTGAATGTAAACATTTAGGTGGATGACCAGTTGTAAAAGGAGCTGTATGTGAAAGCTGTTCCTACTTAGAGAAACATATCAGTCTTATTTATGCTTCAGTTTCCATGTTTTTCATTGTCTTTCTGAGCTTTCACGTTATCTTAAAAGTAGTTTTTGAGCTTTGTATTGGCTGAAGAACAGCAGGATGGTAGAGAGCACAGTCTGGGCAACAGCGTGCATGGTGCAAAGGCCATGCAATGTGAAGAAAGCAAGTTCAAAACATTACGTACAGCTCTGAAGATGTTTTTACTGGATGGTTCCCGTGAATGGATTACGAGAGACACAAGGTAGAATAAGCAGGATGCCCTCAGAAGGCTGAAAAGGAGGAACGTGATGGCTGCCAGGAGCAACATCTCACGGTTCAAGCAGTTTCTAGCTGGACCGTGTTACAACATTGCATTGGCAGAAGACTACGTTTCGTGTATCGTTCTCACGTGGTACGCGTGGTCCTGTTAGCGTGTACCTGTAGCTCTCTAAAGTAGGGATGCAGCAGGAACAGACCAAACAGTATGGAGGAGGAAAAATTCAATCGTTGCCTCTGCTGGTATCAAATAGCTTTAAAAAAGCACGTGTAAGGCTCCAAAAAAGAAATAAGTATTTGCAAAGACAAGTCTATGCAAATTTATTTGAAAGAGGAAATTGGAGGCAACTTTTTTTATTTTTATATTGATGTTGTATAATGTCTTGCTTCTTACCTTTTTCTCTGTAGGTCAAATCAAATATCCAGATATCTTTGGTTATTGCACTAGGAATCATACCGGTTTCACTCAGCATCCTGAAGAGTCAGCCCTTCTGTATGAAATCAGTTGAAAGTTTGTATAGCCCCAGATTAGTTTTGAGCATTTTCTCATAGGAATATAGCTCTTGTTTCTTTGGAAATAATGCCGTTGGTAAACAGCAGCAGCAATCAACCGTCCAACAAGGAATTGGATACATAGTTCTCAATGTGCAGGAGGCTCTTACTTTCATTAACGGTTTCCAAACATGGAATTAGATTAGGTAATGATGGACCAGAAACTTAAGTATCATTTTGCAGAGAAAAGCATTTAGGTACAAAACGCTGTGAAGGTGTTCTCGCTGCAGTGTCTGATGTTCACAGCTTAATATCAGAAAGAAACCAAGCTGATTAGTAACAGTAGCTGTAGGTCAAGTCTTACAGTTACATACTAGCATAGAAATCATAGATGGTATGTGTTACATGAAAGGGGTGTGGTATATTAAATGACCATGTTATCTGGAATAAATGTCAATTACCAGATTACTTTTCCTTGCAGTAAAGTTACAAGCTAACTAGATTATTTCAAGGATGTGAAATAATAATCTGTGAGGGTTTTTTAAAATTATATTCGTTTGTTATGTATCTGTGTGGATCACAATTACAGGGAATTTTGAACAGTGGCTGGTCTAACTTGTAAGGCAAATACCAGGATAATTAATTACTCTTAACTGTTACGCCTCTCTACCTTGGAAGGAAGTTCTTACTATCTTTCCACTACAGGACCAAATTTTGCTGCTCTTTGTGTATAGTTTTTGTCAAATTTCCTGTCTTTTTTTTGTGATCTGCTATGATAAAACCTACATATCCTCGTAGCAATTTCATGACCTCTCTGGTGGCTCTTTGTCTGAAAAAAAAAAAAAATTACAAATTGCTGGTTGTATGCCATCTCTTTTAATAGTCTGTTCCTATTGGCATTTTTTGTTTTGCCTATAAAGTAAACCAGAGGAAGCCCAAAAAGCGCTGAAGCCGTGTCGTGATTGCACTCATTGGAAAACGCGTATTGAGTTGGATAAATGAGAGCCAGGCCACTGTGATGTATGCCGTATCGCAAGTAGACCCACTTAAAAGAAAGGGAGGTGGGGAGCAGAAGTGTGCGTTTCACATGCTGAGCTTGGAAGCCGCTATCAGCCATCTGGAAATAGTCTCAAATTCGGTATTGCTCAGAATCTTTATTTTATTTGTAATTCCAGGATTTTCTTTTTTCTTCCACCTTTCTCCCGTCGTATCCTACGTAGCTTGAATATTGCTTTGCGCCTGGCTGAAGTAATACTGTTTGCCAGCTTACAATCAAAGGGAGTACAGAGAAAAACAGCTGAGCCGTATTAGGCAGAGGCAGCCTGGACTACATTTCTTTCCTGCTGAATAACGCGCCACAGGTGCAGGATTAGCCCAGTGTAGGGTGCTGTGTTTGCTTAGCGGAGCCCCCCGAGCCGCCCTCTGCCTCCTCACGTGACTCTCATCTTCGGGGAATCTGGCAGCGATGTAGCAAGCCCGCAGAAACCCAGTGTAAGTAGGCGGCTTAGCTTTTCAGCTCACAAAGCGCTTGTGCTTTTTGCCCTCTCTTTTCCCCCTTTTTCTTATTTTTACTTTTTCTTTTTTCTTTCATTTATTTCCTGGTTGGTTTGGTTTTTTGGTTTTTTTGGGTTTTTGGGTTTTTTTTAAAGCCTGGTTTGAGCGGAACACCAAAGAGACTGAAAAACGAAGTTCGGTGGGTTTTGCAGAAAGGTCAAAGAGGGAAACGCGCGCGCGACTGGAAAAAAAGCAGCATCGTTGGCGTGCTGGCGAGATGCGGGGCTGCCCCACGGGGCAGTGGGGAGCCGGCCGCTCGTGACGCGCGCTGTCTGGTGTTTGAAGCTTCAATTTTTGCGGGGGGGG